>JAJLRJ010000003.1:38635945-38725945 GCA_024195265.1 Dendrophyllia cribrosa | reverse complement strand
CTTAAAGCTGAATTACAGTCCGTACTGCGCAATCTCGGGGTTTGTTTTCATTTTTTGTTTTGAATTTGTTGATATGTTACACTTCGGCAATAGCATACATGGAGTAAACTGTCAGTCCGCCATTACGGCTGTTGTGTTTACGAATGCTCGATGAGATGAAACGTCGATTTGGGAAAACTTTGGGGTTCTTTTACTTGTTATTATTGTTTGGCAAGGACATCTGACGTTAATAATGAAGGAAAAGGTAAATTTGTCCCGTACTTTTCATTTTCGCTAGTAAACGTTCCTTGTTTGCGAGTCTCACAAACATTGCCGAGCTGAGATTGCGCAGTACGGACTGTAATTCATCTTTAAGCCTGGTATTTATTAGCGGCATAAGCATAAGTGGAAATATAAGAATTTGCGTCAAAGTGTAAACGAACATTGATAGAGCAGTTTTCAATTGAGTGTCGTAAAACCAAAACCAAAGTAATTACTCTGACCAATCACAGCAGTCGTAAACAATGAACAATGAACCAATTACATGTCGGCGGCGCCAAGCGCGGGAAAACGCGTGCGAGCAAGTCACGATTGGTTTTGGTTTTACTTCTGATTGGTCGAGAAAGTGGCGCGAGATTTTTTAGCCAATCACAAAGCGTAGCAATGCAAAACCAAAGCAGTTGTGTAATTACTTTCGACACAATTGAAAACTGCTCTAAAAGCATAGGATTGATCCTTATGTTTATGCTGATGTCAGTAGTGGAAACCTAGTGACAAAAGTGGTGCATTCAAAAGTTACAACAGTTACAGACGCTTGCACATGCTCAGGGTTGCATGGAAACTTAATTCTGATAACACTCGCGAGCCGGTCGAGTGACTTTAGTTCAGAATGCACTCGACATGAAGAGCCTGTTTTTACTCGTCCAAACGACCACACTAAATAAAAACCTAGTATATTAAAGGGCAGAAAGTAATGTATCGATTCGTCTATTTACGTGAAAGGAAATATTTACGTGAAAATTCCAGATATAGTTAGGCTACCATAACATTTCAGAACATTTCAATACAGTCCAAAGGATTTTAGCTAAAAATACCTCTGTTGAAAGTGAGCAATTAAATGGTTCTGTCCTCGTGTACCGGTTCATAGGGATTTCACATTGTGTTCCTTTTGTTTATAGGTTGTTATGTCCGTGTAGTGTATTGTTTAGTCTTTTGTTTTTGTCCTTGTGTACTGGTATACCAGGACAGAACCAAGTAAAGGTTACTACAAGTGAAAATCGTACTCGCCAAACCGGACGAGTTTTATTATGCAGGATTTGTACTCGCACGGAAGGATTTATTTATTTTTTTAAATTCTCAAATTGTTATGAAAACAATTTTAACTTAAATTCAATTAACGTCAATTAGCGTGCATTTGGTATGGTAAGTGACAACTGTTTAGAGACAACATTGCTTAAGGGATGTGGAATAGACATTTGTTTTTTTTGGTCTGGTTTTCATTAGCGACGCAAGCATACTAAAGCAGTAGCTACCTCGTCCCAATGTGCCGGTCTTGAGCGGTAAAACAGGCGCGCGAGGTGTCATGGAAAGGAGTGTTTCGGTCCCATAATTCCACGAGCACAGCGTTAAAATCAGAAGAGACGCTGAGTACAACAGCGCTTATGTCAACATTTGTTTGAAACCAAATGTAAGTGTAGATCTAAAAAACTGTTTTGACGTTTCGACAACCTGATCGGAATTCATATTTAGACTCCTGGAAGTACATACTCCTGCATTCTGAATCAGCGGACACTAAGCTGACCGCTGGTATAAACTCAAGTGCAGTTAATGAAATAAGATATCTACATTAAATCTGATCTGCATTATAACTATGCGGCATTACTTATCCGACACTTAAGACTTGATTACTGGGATTTAAATAAAACTAAATATCTACATGTATATCGCACTTATTTTACACAACGACGTTGAAAGAAAGAAGTGCATGAGCGACGCAAGAAACTACTATATAGAATACTATCTACATAGAACATATGGCCGTTTGGAGATGCGAAATTTCTCTTCTCGTGTTGAAAAATATTTCACTCGTTCGCTGCGCTCACTCGAAGAGAAATTTCGTATCTCCGCGCGGCCATGTAATATCCTCTATTTATCTTGTTTGTAGATGACACTAATGCTTTTGTCTTAGGCAAAAGAGTAGATGAACTTGAAATTCTCGTAAATAAGGAAATGAAAAAAAAAAAAGAGAAAACAAATTAATATATTGTATTCAAATAATCACATAAAAACGGCAGTTGCCACCGCAAAGAGATGCAAAGCTGACATTTCGTCAGTTATTCGCTTTGCAGAATGGTAATTAAGATTTTCATATCAGGACAAGCCCGTTCAAGATAACGTATGAGTATAAATGTTCAAACTAAGTGCACATGGTGGTCCTCACAGCATAAATTGTTGTTCTCTTGTTGGCTACGCTACTCTCTATCCGTATTCTGTTGTAGAAAGTGAGTAGCCTAATGGCCGCTTCTTCGCGTTTTCGAAAGGTCTGTGAAGAGTATTTATTGTTAAGTTTTGAACGTCTAGTAGATTTATACTAAAACAATTAGATTATTCGCTCTTGATTTCTATCGCGTGATAGTTGATTCGGGCTTCGCCCTCATCAACTATCACACGATAGAAATCTCCAGCTCAATCTAATTGTTAAGAGCGGATGTCTGTAAATATCGAGAATCCGACGACACTGGCAAAATTTCGAATTTCTTTTTATTTTACCAAAAGAACCTACTTAGTGACCTATTTTCGAAAATGGGTTTAAAAGGTTCAATTTCATTTTACTTTTTTCAAAATTTCGATAAGTCGAAAATTAGCCTTTTGAGTCCGCGGGTGCTTTCATGGACCATTGAATTTTGGCTATTTTGGACCATTTTCAAAACGCTCCTGTTATCGCAACATTCGGTGTCCTACAATGTTTTTGACACAGTGAATAAAACGTCTTTTTAGCTTTCTTTTGCAATAAAATTTTGTCGGAAATGTTAACTTTAAAATTCATTTTGGTCTTGTACAAAACACCTATCTTCGCCATGTAAACAAGAAGGCAAATTTAAGGAAACTTCGAATTAGTAAAATGCAGTCTGGTACATGAGTTTTAGGCAAAAAAACAACACTTCATTAAAGCTGAATCTGTCTTTTATTTATTCTGAAATTATTTTTGGTGGCCCGTGAATACAGCGCTACTGAGAGATTTATCTGTGAAGGCTATTTTTAGCTTGACACCAACTTCGCATTCGATTTAATTGAATTTTAAGCGCTGGAATGACGGCGAGCGTAAGAACGAAACAGCGAAATTGGCCCTTAAACTACCTTAAACAGGTCTTTAAAGCTTTGAAAACAACATTTACATGTTTTAAGCTATAATATTCATATGATTTTTATCTAGGACGCATTCAGTTAAAATGTAAGCTATAATCATATGTATCATTGATCGACTTTGTTGCCGACGTATCAAAATACGGCATAAGTCTTTGAACAGTTCAAGGAATGTTTAAGTTAGCTTGTCTCGCCTTTTCCTTGTTGTAAGCAGCAGAAATACAAGGATTCTTACATACTATTTTTTAGATATCTCACAAAAACCATGGCTTGCTTGACATTACAGCATTTGATATTCGCAAGATGTTGTTACAGACGTTTCGTTATTTACACAAATTTATTTACACACAGTGTACTCACATAAAAATATCCGATGACTTCCAATCCAAATGTCGCAGACATAAATGTACGAGAAAACATTAAGGACAGAAAAATATAGTCACATCTTGCCGTCCATTTAGTTGTATTAAGCGATACAAAAGAAACCATCACTCGTAAATAACAAGAGGTCAGTGAAAGGCCATAAAATAATTGGTTGCGTGACCTAGTCACGTTCACATGCACTCCCAGTGGACCGGGGAGAGATTATTTATTAAACGAAAAAAGCCAATGATGCGGGACTTGGGAAGGCTTAATTGTATTTGACTCCCACATCCTCTGAATCAAACGAAAATAAAGGCCGAAAACTGAAAGAACTGATTCAATACTACAAACTTGTCATTTTTCCCGTGGGTACCCCTGTCCGTCGGTACCATTGCCATGCTATATCGGGTTTTCAGTTAGCTTTCAAGGGGGGAGGGTGTATTATATCCGGGGGGGCTTATATGCGGCATAAAAAAACGTTTCAGAATGAGATAATATGAAATAAGCTGAGACACACAGCATTATCAGCCTTATAATTATCAAAATACGTTTTTTCACTTCATTTCAATATTGCTCTGCACTATACATAGGCTTAGACACAAGTTTCTCGAAAATTCCTTAAAAGTTGCCCCAAATTTATAAAAAAAAAGTTGCTCAAAAGTTGCCAATTTTCCAAAAAGTTGCCGCAAAGTTGCCCCAATTTTGCCCTCTTTTTTTCACCACGAAGTTACTGGCGCGGAAAAAATAATGTGGAATTGCTTTTATTTGTGATTCATTTCTTCAGATATAGATACCTTTCTTTATAAAAATCATATTTCTTTCTTTTAACAAAACTAGATTACAAACGAAAACTGACCAGATTACTTTCCCAATAGTCAGTTGTATTATGTACACAGAATCCTTTAGCAGTGATACTAGTAAAGGCCATTGCAGTAATACTAATAGACAGTCATCATTTATGGGACCAAGAGCTTTTTCCTCTGGTTGCCATTGTAGCAAAGCATTACCTCCAATGAATCAATAATTATTCGTCTGGATTTTCCGCTTTCTTGAAATAGCGCCCTTAATTGGAACACACAGGTTTGCTCCGAGCCTTTTGGCTTTCTCGATAGGATCATTTGATTCACCTTCATTCGAAGAAATGTCCTCCTCTGAACTTTCAACAAGAGCAGCCATGTTGAAAAACTTGCTTTTATTGGTGATACTGCTGACCGGAGTGACCTCAAAAACCACAGGCAACCTATTTAAGTAGCCAAAAAGAAAGGGTCAGGTACTAGTACTGCTGAGAGGAGCTCACGCACTTTTTATGTCATGTTTGAGTCATATTTATGATAAGTAAGCTCTTATATCATAATCATATATTTATTAAAATACTTTTGGCTGTAAAACAAAAAAAAGTTGCCCGAAATGGCAAAAGTTGCCAAAACGTTGCCGAGCAACTTGTGTCTAAGCCTAACTATACATACCGTATACGTTCCTAACATTTTAATTGAAATGGTATAGTGTTCTGTTAAAATGTTATATCATGGAAATAAAGAAAAGAAGGGGAGGGCTAATATCCGGGGGGGACTTATAACCGGAATATTATTTTTGTTTGCAGATGGATGGACCTAAAAGTGGGCGGGGAGGGGGGAGGGGGGGTATAACCGGCATTTCTGAAATTGCGACGTTAGTGTTAAGAGTTGTTTTACCAGAAAAATGTCCCTGATTTGTGATTTGTGGAAGGCGCTGGAATCGCCAAATACTGTGAGCTGGATGCCCGACGTTAGCCAAACAAAAATAATATTTCGGTTATAAGCCCCCTCTGGATATTAGCCCGCCTCTTTTTTTCTTTATTTCCTTGATGTAAACATTTTAACAGAACACTAAACCATTTCAAATAAAAAGTTAGAAACGTATACGGTATGTATAGTGCAGAGCAATGTTGAAATGAAGTGAAAAACGTATTTTTATAAGTCTAATAATGCTGTGTGTTAGCCCGCTCAGCTTATTTCATATTATCGCATTCCGAAACGTTTTTTTATGCCGCTTACAAGCCCCCCGGATATAATACACCCTTCCCCCTTGAAAGCTAACTGAAAACCCCTTAGGTATAACCGGTATGCTGTTAGAAAGTACGCATCTAGCATGGCAATGGTGGCGACGGACAGGGGTACTCACGGGAAAAATGACAAGTTTGTAGTATTGAATCAGTTCTTTCAGTTTAGGCCTTTATTTTCCGTTTGGTTCAGGGGTTGTGGGAGTCAAATGCAATTAAAGGGATAGTATCACGAGGTTCCACGCGCGGCACTGTTCACTATTCTTGCACCGGAATTTTGGACATATCACTGTTAAAAGTGATTTTTTCTTTCTTTTGGCTATCAAAACGGATTTTTTGATTCAACAAATACCTCCACTTCTCGACGGCCTTTTTGAATTTGCGGAATCAAACTTGAAAAGTGGGCCGACGTTTTCAAGTTTCGACCTCGTGATACTATCCCTTTAAGCCTTCCTCATGCGGCCCGCATTATTGGCTTTTTTCGCTCCCCGGTCCACTGGGAGTGCATGTGAACGTGACTAGGTCACGCAACCAATTATTTTATGGCCTTTCACTGACCTCTTGTTATTTACGAGTGATGGTTTCTTTTGTATCGCTTAATACAACTAAATGGACGGCAAGATGTGACTATATTTTTCTGTCCTTAATGTTTTCTCGTACATTTATGTCTGCGACATTTGGATTGGAAGTCATCGGATATTTTTATGTGAGTACACTGTGTGTAAATAACGAAACGTCTGTAACAACATCTTGCGAATATCAAATGCTGTAATGTCAAGCAAGCCATGGTTTTTGTGAGATATCTAAAAAATAGTATGTAAGAATCCTTGTATTTCTGCTGCTTACAACAAGGAAAAGGCGAGACAAGCTAACTTAAACATTCCTTGAACTGTTCAAAGACTTATGCCGTATTTTGATACGTCGGCAACAAAGTCGATCAATGATACATATGATTATAGCTTACATTTTAACTGAATGCGTCCTAGATAAAAATCATATGAATATTATAGCTTAAAACATGTAAATGTTGTTTTCAAAGCTTTAAAGACCTGTTTAAGGTAGTTTAAGGGCCAATTTCGCTGTTTCGTTCTTACGCTCGCCGTCATTCCAGCGCTTAAAATTCAATTAAATCGAATGCGAAGTTGGTGTCAAGCTAAAAATAGCCTTCACAGATAAATCTCTCAGTAGCGCTGTATTCACGGGCCACCAAAAATAATTTCAGAATAAATAAAAGACAGATTCAGCTTTAATGTAGTGTTGTTTTTTTGCCTAAAACTCATGTACCAGACTGCATTTTACTAATTCGAAGTTTCCTTAAATTTGCCTTCTTGTTTACATGGCGAAGATAGGTGTTTTGTACAAGACCAAAATGATTTTTAAAGTTAACATTTCCGACAAAATTTTATTGCAAAAGAAAGCTAAAAAGATGTTTTATTCACTGTGTCAAAAACATTGTAGGACACCGAATGTTGCGATAACAGGAGCGTTTTGAAAATGGTCCAAAATAGCTAAAATTCAATGGTCCATGAAAGCACCCGCGGACTCAAAAGGCTAATTTTCGACTTATCGAAATTTTGAAAAAAGTAAAATGAAATTGAACCTTTTAAACCCATTTTCGAAAATAGGTCACTAAATAGGTTCTTTTGGTAAAATAAAAAGAAATTCGAAATTTTGCCAGTGTCGTCGGATTCTCGATATTTACAGACATCCGCTCTTAAGCAGTTCTATATGAAGGTTCCAACCAACAGTATTAATCTCATATTTAAATTTTTTTTCATACGAAGATAACAGTCAGATCTTACCGTAAATTGTATAACATTAAAAACGACGTTTTAATGTCAAGCTAGCACACCTTACTCTTGGAAACAACAAAAAGCGTTCTACTATTAAAGCTGAACAAACTGTTCTTTATGTAATAAGCTAACGAACCTAAAAATATACAGGGTGTAAAGGTCATCATTATGTCTGTACTTCTTTCGTGAAAGATCGCCTTGTTTTAGAGACAAGCACTAAAGCATTTATGTACTGCGTCGACGATGTGGAATACTTTGCCATCCGAGACTAGAAACAGCAAATGATAAACTTAAAAAATAAACTTAAAAAGCAATCTTATAAATTTTCACTATCCCTATGATTTTATATTTTTGATCTAATTTTTATTAGTGACTTAATGAATGTTTTAACTGCTTTTTTTTCAAACGCTAGGGATACTGGCGCTCTACAATTATATTATTATTGTCCTTACTCTAAAGATTTTTACAAAGCCATTCATTTCGAGAAGATAATTATATTTATGAATTGGTCTACACAACTCATTTGTTCCATTCACTGTCATTTGTATCAGTTGTGTTGTCTTTTTCTATCCGGTTTTGACTCAACCTTTGTGGCAGACATTTCCTTCGTAGAACACAGTTACGTATCTCCCTTTCTCTTTCTTGATGATAAATTTCAACTTTAGGGGGCATTCTTCTTGTTTACACTCAGCAGTTCCTCTGAAGAACGGTGCTGAATTGATCTTGCGGGAATTCTTCGTTCGCACGTGATTATTTTTAAAGCGAACACTGCACCAAGGATTGCTTTTTCGTACACCACGTTTAAATATGCTTGTCCAGGCACCTCCCAACAAACGACCACCACTCGGAAAGTGTTTGACGTCCATAAGATCCCAGTCGTGATCTGTAAGCTTAAATTTCGCTTTAAGCCCATCGAGAGTAACTCTAAACAAATGTGCTTCTTCGTCAGAATCGTCAGCGTTGTAATCCTAAAGACAGCAAAAATAGTAACTTGAACCACTAGGATTTTGACCCATTTGGGTTACAACCATGCCAGGAATACCTTCACTTATTAAAGAAATGATGCTATAACACTATGAGAAAGCAATCAACCAATTCTTGAAAGAGGGAAAAAATCGTCGTTTGTTCCAGCGTTACTACTCCAAATTTGTGGCCAATTGAGTGGCCAAAGGTACAACTGGGACAACTTTTATATGACTACTTGAATACCCTTGATTCTCAAAATCAAGAGAATCCATGCAAGCTTCCATGCGTATTTTCACTTCGCTCTTTTTTGGGTTTTGAACCACAATGAAAATCTTGGAGAGTTTAAAACCACATCTGGGCCAAAGTTTGAAGCGCAAGCGAGTATTAGACATTTTTAGTTAAAATGTATGGAGCGGCCATCTTGGATCTTGGTGTCCCGCTTAACCTTCGGACGTACAAGGGGGAAGGGGGGGGGGGGGGTTGTGGATGTCACCCCCTTAAGGTTTTTCTCCGATTTTTTCAAGAGCATTTAAAAGGGGGCAGTACGCAGCTCTTACAAGTTCTTCCCTGATTTGCTAAGAAAACAATAGAACAAACAACACAGCAATGGACCCTAGCCCTGAAAACAATAGAGCTGCGTGATATACAGGTCCAATGAAATTAGAGGTTGTTGAGAGCTGCGTGGTTTCTGTTTAAAAGGAAGAACGACAAATCAATGACACTCTAAATTGTAAATCTAAAAACTTAATTTATTTAATTGAATGTAAGAAATCCGCAAAACAGTACATTGGGGAAACTAAACGCCAACTAAATGAACGCTTTGGGGAACATCGCCGCTCCATTCTCAATCACCACCATCTTATCAATCCTTCTCCTGTTTCAATACATTTTAACCAACCTGGCCACTCTATCAACGACATCCTCCTCATTCCCTTGGAACTCAACCACAACAACCGTGGCACAGTTAAAAAGGCATGCGAGGCCCATCTTATAGATAAAGCGATGACTCTTGATCCTCATGTTACGTGATGAACCAAATTAGTGACATTTAGCTTCTTTCTTACCAATAACTTTCTGTTATTCTGTTATGTCATATTTCAAAAGTTTTATATGCAACGGTCCTTTTATATCTGTATTCATTTTTGTTTTCTAGCCGCCCCGTATAAAGATTGTTTTGCAGAAAATATAGGGCAAATATGTTCAACTGTTTGGTTTTTTTTATTTCACTTCTCACGCAATCTCTTCTCCACGCCGTAAGGATCAGTTTACGGTTTTTACCTATACTATTTATTGTTAGCACATGCATGCCATCCTCAGTAGCTGTTCGTTTATTCTTAAAGGTGATGTTGCACGGGACGATTCGCAACGACGAGTTTTAGCGCAACATGGGTGCACGGACGATTTTCTTCGCAATTTTTCCGTTGCAAGTTATTGAAAAAAAAACACGAATTTTGCTCAAGTTGTTTTGTGTAACATACCTGTCCTTAATTTTGCTGCGCTAAAAATCGTCGTTGCGAATTGTCCCGTGTAACATCACCTTAAGACACATTTTAGTAAGTTTGGCGACAATCGGTTGCTATGGTAACGAGATATGACCGTCGTAAGTTAAGTAGCATGAGGTCAAGCCATTTTTGAATAAAAATGCGTCTTTTTCACGGTTTTTCGGTAAAAACCGTATTAAACACTTTAAGCAAAATGTTTAACTGTATTATATTTTAAAAGTCTTACAAAAATTATTTGCAATTTTCGCATTTCCCCGATAAAGTTGAATTATTTCATAAAATTCAAGATGGCGGCCATTTTGGATGACGTCATGGACCCCAGCAGCGCCATAGCCCATAATATTCATCTTATCTTGTAGAACACATCACAGGCTATTAATTAGAAGTAAAATATTTCCAATATGTTGTAACAGCGCAAAAACCCATGAGAAGGGTTGCAGCCACCCCCCCCCCCCCCCCCCTCCCCCCCCCATGTACCACAGCGGGAGTATAATTAAGTTTGCGTGTACGTCCGAGGGTTAAAGACACCAACATGGCGGTAAAAACTTTAAGGCTTAATTACGCCAAGAATCTCATCACAAAAGATTGGATTCACTATAAGCTTTATTAAATCGGCTTATAAGCATCTATAACACAAAAATGATTTTCAACTGGTTTAATTTTGCTGATTTTCGCGACTTATCTGAAACAGCGTGACGAATTGCGTGACATATCGGAAGCAAAGCATTTAAACCGGAAACCTTTTTTTCAAAGATTGTAACACTGGTATTCACATGTGTTAGAAACAGCTTGATAGGATGTACACTTCAAATGTTTGAATTTTGATGACGTCATGTGCAATCTTTACCTGTAACTGCGCACGTGTCTCACTTGGAGTTCTGTAATTTCTGGCCATGGGAGCCATAATGACAGAAGGACGCTCCCCGTTTAAGACAGGAAATGGAGATGGTAAGTGGCATACACATGGACAAGCGTTGGGACAACTCAGTGTATTAGCCACGGTCTGCTTTTGGAATCTCTGAGAACGGTTTCCTCCATAAGTCACCCTGGGCTGTGTGTCCGTCTTTGGGTTTTCCACTGCAGAACCAATTGCTGTTACCATATCCAAGTTGCTCAGTGGCGATGTGGCTTCATGGTAACTGCTGTTAGGTGATAAAGCGGCTTCATTATGAGAAGCGAGCTGATATAATAGCATAATCTCAGAAGCACCACTCAGGGTATTAAGCTGGCCAGCTGGAAATAGAGGTTGATGATAACTCATCTAAATAAATCAAAACCAAACAAAAATTGATTAATGGAGTAAAATCCACCATTCATTGAAATGAACCTGTGTGAAAACTGTAACTGAATAGCCAGAGCCTCGATACACACATAGACGTCCAAGTAATTGAAACAACAGATCACATTAAAGCGCTTGGGTAATCATAGACGATAGTATTAACTTTGGTAGCAATATTAGTGAGCTGTGAAGAAGGCAAGCAAGAAAGTGGGAGTGTTGTTGCGTTTGCGTAGTCTGATTCCGTGTTCGGCGAAATTAACGATCTACAAGTAGTCCATAGACCTTTTTCATAATGGCGGGCGAGTTATTTATTCTTTTATATCCATGTTAATTAGCCCTAGTGGCCTCGTTAGCGTGTGCAAAATTCAAAAGAAATTTTATTCTAAAATGAGGCCAATAGGGCTAAATAACATAGATATAAAAGAATAAATAAATTGGCCGCCATTATGAAAAAGGTCTATACTGCCATGTAGTTTGGAACTTCTGCAAGAAACGGGTTATAATAATAATACGAGTCGGGATTCTTTTCAATGCACATCGACGCTAAATTAAATAAAAATTAAGTTAAATTAAGTGTTTTGCGGGAACAAATTTTTGCAATTGGGAAAGCTGTTTTTTCTTGCTGGGAATTATTTTTTGCGATTCCCAGGCTAGGAAGTCGATCGCGTTCAATTGGATTTAAAACACGTTAATCAGTGTCACTTTATTACAGTTACACCATACTTACATTTCTCCCTAGTGTGGCTGATTACACAGGCAATCATGGCAATGGATCAGCAATAACTATGGTACTATGCATTTGATGCATTAGAGTGGTTCTCAAATGAGTGTCGTAAAACCAAAACCAAAGTAATTACTCTGACCAATCACAGAACTCGCAGACAATCTGATGAACCAATCAGAACTCGAAGCAAATACATGTAGCTGGCGCCAAGCGCGGGAAAACGCGTGCGAGCAAGTCACGATTGGTTTTGGTTTTACTTCTGATTGGTTAATAAAGTGGCGCGAGATTTTTTTAGCCAATCACAAAGCGTAGCAATGCAAAACCAAAGCAATTGCAAAATTACTTTCGACGTTCAATTGAAAAGCGCTCTGTCACCCGAGTTATCACCGAGTGTTGTTTTTTTTTTTTTTTGCGTCAACTTTTATTTGCGGATTGTCAAGAATACGCAAAATCGCAAAAAATATGTCCTTGATCTTGATCTTGCTTCCAGAAAAAATGAAATAATAAACCAAAAACTGGAAAAACAACTTTGCCGATATTTGGTCTTTATTTAAAGACTTCTTTAGAGCAACTGATTTTAAAGCGGTTAAAACCGTTATAAGATACACGCAAGCTAACTGAATGAGAGACGCTACAACGTAACTTAAAACTATGCGCGCGTAAAACTAAGTCGATAAAAAAATAAATCTCTCCTATGGTTACTACCACCTCTGGGTTACTACTAGACTGAAAGAATCATCACTATTTAGACCTCGTGGGTAAATTGACGTAGGACGGTATGCCCACTGGGCTTCCCTTTCCCCAAGAAATAGCTCCCTTTTACACTTATCGATCAACTAGATTCTAACGTCGCTCAAACCATAATCATTATGGTCCGGCTGATTAAAGTGCCTGTATACATCATCTTTACACTTATTCTCAGAAGATAGCCTTCTGTGAGCATTATGCCAAGATTTATGGTTATTAAATCTAGTCTTAAATTTGTTGATAGTTCATTCTACGTATTGCGTCTCTCATCAGCTTGCGTGTATCTTTTTCACGGTTTTAACCGTTTTAAAATCATTTGCCCTGAAGAAGTCTTTAAACAAAGACGAAGTTTTTTTGGTTAATTATTTTGCGTTTTGTTTATATATAATAATTAGTTATAGCACATTGGGCAATTTTACTTTATTCATCATTATCATCTTTTAGCTTTAATTTTAAAGCCCTGAGTTATGGGAAACATTTCATTTTGAACTTCGGAGCAGGAAAGCAACGTTTTCCATCACCTTACTGAACTATGGCCGTTGCCAAAGAATTTAAACATCTTGCTCAGTAAACAACAGCGCATTTACGAAATGGGGGTATTAGCTTATTCTCCATTCCTAGAAAAGCTTCGCTCCATTCCCTGAAGCAGCGAAGGCGACGGGGAAAAGAGATTCCACTGGACTTAAGGTTTTTTTTTGGATATTATTATTAGCTCGCTCAAAGGTTAGAAGCGAGGACGGTGTTGTCATGGTGCCGGTGTTGTCATGGGGACGGGGTTGTCATGGGGACGGGGTTGTTGTGAGGACAAGGTACGGGAAGTGGAAGAAGTTTTTATCCTTTAAATCGCTCAAGCGCGCTAATCACAGAGCTGAGAGCCAGCTCACAGGCTATTAATAATTTTTGTTATTGTATAAACACATCAAAAGTGCAATTCCGGAAATTAGAAAAGCTGCAATTGGTCATTACTTTAATACTTTTGAACGAAGACCACAAAGGAGTCGATGCATTCATTGTATTGTTAACGTACTCTCGATACCCGTAAGGCCTTCTTACCTTTTCATTGCCAATTCTTGAAGGCAATTCAACTACTTTGCTTTCGTTGCGGATGCCAATAAGTTCTTCTTGAAAATATTGAGATGGCGATCCTCGGACGTCACGTATTTGAAGGCTTTTGTGCTCAATTGCTTCGTATCTCGATGTCGTTGTGTGTGGAACCTCTTGATGGTCCGTCGCCTCGAATGATGTCATCTCTCTTTGAGATATCATCACGTGGCTTTGCTCCATGTTCGGGGTCTCTTCTTCCTTCTTGACAATATTGTTTAATAAATCTTTGAAGGAATACATCAACTTGATATCTGTCTGTTGCTCTGTAAATCGAGCGAAAAAAGAACGAATACTTTAAAAGGAAGTACAATTAAAAACTGAGCAGGCTTTTCATTTACATTCGACACGAAAAAGTTATCGGGAATGAAGTTCAGTTCCCAGACCCCTCCCACTCCTCTCCTCTCTCAAGAGATTGAGCGTGCTAGATTGTGATTCGATTTATTCTGTGCTCAGACTCCTCTGACATAATTCACATATAACTAATCGATGATTAATGAGTAATCGATGGGTAATAAATGAATAATAAACTGATTAGTCATTGATCACTGCCGATAATCAATGAGTATAGTCGCTTGTAAACGAGAAGCCCTGAAAAACGATTTTAAAACTAAAGTTCTTCATTTCAACCTCTCACCGGTAAGTATTTCATATATCGAAGCGAAATTTCTGGTTGTCGTTAATTTTTTTTACAAATTATATCTATTTGCATGGTCAAGATAAGTTTCTGCCACGGATGAAGTTCAACAGTATAGATCGTGGATAAGAATGACGTCGTTACTGGAGAAGAAAATTTGGATCAACTACTGATTACAATGAAGATTTCTCCGAAACATGCTAAAGGGGCTTCGTTATGTCGCCGCCACGAGGATTATTCAACTTATTGCAACTTTTACGTCTGTTCTCGATCGATATCTGACGCAGGGAGGTCTACAATTGAATTCAAGCCTCGAAAGAAACATTTTGGAAGAGCCAAAGAGTTATGCAAATGACCTCTGGCACGACCGATAATTGCGTCCGAAGGACGCAATTCTAATTGGGTCCCTTCTGTCATCGAACTTTTCTCTGTTTCTCTGTAACCTCTGTTTCGACGTCACTTTAGCCGCCCCGCAAATTTTTCAGGGGCTTTTTCTCGCCCGGGAACTGCCTGAACTGCTATCTATAGGACGAACCTAACGGACAAGAATATCAAATTCTACCAAAATGGCTGCCGCGCTCGCCATGTGCTTGGATTTCAAAACCGTAGCTTCGCATTATCGCAGTAATGACACATATTTACAGATTCAAAATAGAAAGAAAAAGCTTTAAAGAATATTCAAAAGCCGCTATGGTGAAAAAAGAAGAGCTTCAAGCGATGAAACACTTCTTCGAGAAACTTCATACAGACAAAGCTTTTTGGAGATGAGTAAACTGGAGGCATAAATCCTGAAGAAAGCGCTAGCCCAAGGACGAAAATAAATATTTTATTTAAAACTCTTGTGGCAAAGGTACAAATAAAATACCGTAAGTAATAAAAATGAACTACAACTTGGAGACCAATTCAAACCTAGGGAACGAAGGTTACTTCAAGGGCAATCAAACAACATGCAAACAAAAAACTGAAAAAAAAAACAATTCCTAGATATTTCTTACTACTGTGCGATGAAATGAGCCTAATCAATGATCTCAGCTTGTCCATAAACAAACTTAGCTGTCCCATCAACGGATTTGGTCGGATATGATAGCGTTCAGTCGTGAAACGATAAATACACAGCTGTACATACAACAGGTCTCAAAAGAATGGAATCGGTTAAAATATGAAGGCTTTTCTAAAACCAGTAGCTCGATGTTTTTCTCTAATTGTTTAATAAGTCTTGTGCAGTTCTTTCAACCGGCCACCATGACCCGCCTGGCGCCCCAAAATTAAGAAATCTGTCAACAGCGATGTTATCGGCGAAAAATATATGTAGCCAATCAGATTTAACCAGATATCACGTTGCTTGTTGTTTACAGTTGGCGGTTGGCAATCTTTGCGACTTGCCACCTACGTATAATTTCTGTTGCTAGTAAAAATGTTTGGTTTTCCGATCAGTAAAAAATGGCAAGTTGTGATGTCACTAACGAAATCATTGGACAAGCACAGCTTCTTTTGCAAAACCAGTTTAACCGTAGGTGCAGTGTGGAAAGAGCTGAAAGAATTATGAGATTTGATCAACATCAACATTCAATTGCCGGTGAGAGGATTTCTTCGCCGAACTGACATCAAGACCGTTAAGCTCTCAAGGGATAAGCAATTTACGTTGCAACAAAACGGCTCCACAATAATGGTCAATAATTCGCCAAGCAGATTGACTCCAAGTTCAAAAGAAGCATAGAAAGAACATTTTGGGCAAAAGAAAAGCTCTTTGAATTAAGTTCTACCAGGCTGGTCAGAGCGAGTGGAGAGCGTGTTCTCGCAAAAAAAAATAATAATTCGTCTAATACATTATTTCTGCCTGTCCTTCAAGGATTTACGAATAAAATCTCTAAGGGACAAATTCAAAGCCGATAATAATTCACATTTCGCGTTCGAAGAACGCAATCCTAATTTCGTGCTGGTTGTCCTGTGGTTTACTTGCAGTAAAATTTGAGATTTTTTGGTAGACGGTCTTCCAAATGGCCGCCCCTATTGGTTTTTTCCAGGGGCTCATTTCCGCCGGAAATTCCTTCGAACGCGTCTCCATAATCTGTGATTACCGCTAGTAATATTCCAATATTCAACGCGACAGCCGCCATAATTTAGACCAGAAGAACCGCTAAAACATCTTCACGCAAACAAATTACGCGTCTAACGCATTCTTCTTGCTCCGCCTTGAGTGTTCTCTGTGGAAAATTCTCAAGAACTTCGGCTAAAGCTACATAAAAGTCATCCTCGCACACAAGACTCTCCGCTATTTTGTTCGAAAGCCGAGAGATGTTGTGATAATATCACAGTCAGTCAATAGCCAATCACGACAGAGATGTATGAGAGGTATTGTTTTTAGGCCAATCACAAGAAACTGGAATCTGGTTGTTTTGCACAGGATCTTCCCTTTTTTCCGTTTTTCCGGGGGGAGGGCCTGATCGTAGGTTAATTCGCTGATGATGGAACGCTCGTGAACTTCGCTCGTTGAACTCTGATAGCCTGCGTGCAGGCTTCATTCACGGACAGTCTGTTGAGATATTAATAGACATTTATTGCTTGGCAAGCTTGGTACGTTTATCGACGGCATAAAGAGCTGGGGTAGAAAAATCATACAAACGCCAACTTGCGATCACCATTCGCCGATTATACCCAGCGAAGTTTTTTGTTTCATACCTCGGCACATGACTCAGGTAGGTCGTGTTCCTCAGGGGCACCCAAGGAGAGAAATAGTGTTGTACTGTATTTCCGTAGCATTTTAGTGCCTTTGAAGGAAACCATGCGGAAGCTAATGCAGCTTGAGATTTTTTGGTTCTTTAATACGAGCTGCTTTTACATTACAGAAAATCCTAGCTGACCTTGTTTCATTCCAAAAAGCGTTAATTTTCTTGTCACGAATGTTTGAGACGATATTTTACCTAAGAAAACTCTGGTGCATATTAAAAGCAGAGCTTTTGGCAACATAATTCAGTTTGGTAGTATTTATCTGCTTCGACTTCTCTTGGATAATTTGAGGAGTCCAGCGACCCATAACTGACTCACAAATTAAACTGGCAATACAATTTGAATATATAACAAATCGAGTTAATTCTTTCTATGGTAGTATATTATGTTGTCTAAATTAAAAATGTTTTTGCATTTGCATTTGCATTTGACACTTGTTCTGTGACAGAATTATCCAGTTGAATATTTTGATTCTTCAGGGCTGAAGACCTCAGAGAATTTATAATTCTTCATCGCGCCCATGACCTATGACTGGGCTATGTGCCAGGTAAGAAATATATTGCATTTGGGGCTTTTATCGTATCGGATGTCCTTGAATTTGAACAAATGTCTCCACAGCCTGGCTAATATTCGGAATCTATGTTTGATTTCGCGAAAGTTATTAATGTTAACTTCTTCCAAAAGCAAGAATTCAGCTGGGAAGAAATCCTAAGCGTCTCATGTTGTAAAACAGTTACAAAACAGTTCAATTGAAATGATTGAAATGCTGGATTAGAAAATGCTGGATCAAACTGCTGTTCGGGCTTGCTTTCCTTTGAATGGTAGCGACGCCGTGTGATATAATTCACACATTTACATGGAACTCAGGGATTTTCTCTTTACTCGCGTAAATTATGCTGGAGTTTGTTATTGTAAACCGAGCACATGCTTATTTTTAATTTGGAGACGAATGCCCAGTGATTTGTCACCAGTCGTTTGACAAGTATTGTTGCCAGTTATGTATAATGTATCTGCGATTTCGATCTCTTGACAGTTGCGCAGATACCAAACGAAACCGCAATGTGGTTGCCTGAAAACCTACATTTCGATATCGCTTTTATTTTCACTTTGTCTTGTGAGGCAATTGTATGCATTGGCTTGCGTGTAATAGCTCACGTAAAGAAAACTTGGATGATCAAATAACGACTTTAATTTTGACCCCGTCGTTGACCTCGCTACGGTGAAAACTAAATTGTTGAAGCAAACATTTGTTGTAATATAGTTGACATCGGTTGACGCCGTGAAAGATATTTTTTACCGTAGTTCAAAAGCAATGGACTGGCAGACGAACAAATATCCACGGCACATTCAATATTTCCGATAAATTCGGTTCAGGGTGAGAGAGGAATTAAGGGGAAGTTCTCTTTGCTTATCGGACGGGTCATGATCAACACTGTATTCCCGGGGGGGTACTCTGCAAATTTTTGGGTGGGGGTGTGCCGCTGGGACTCTGAGACCCTTAGCCTATACTAGACCATTTTAGCTGCATTTTGCAACCCTATTCTAGACTAAACACCGAAAAACCCTACCCTATCCTAGACCTATTCCAGACTCGCTATTTTCCAGAAACTCGTTCACTATCACAGCTATTAGTTAACAGGGGTCAGCAAAAATGGCGTACTGCCCGCCGTACCGATTTTTAAATGCCATTTGGCAGTAAACCTTGTCTAGACTAAATTCTTCACGCAATTGATCAGTTTAGCGGAAAATGATACCCTATTCTAGACCAAAAATCTCTGATAACTATACCCTATCCTAGACTAAACTGCCTGAAAACCATACCCTTTACAGCGGCACATACCTATATAGCTCATATATGGGAGTACCCCCCGGGACTGTATTGAGAGAAGCAGAATTAAGAGACAAGAACAGTTTTCAGTGCTATAAACAGTAATGATTTCAGAGTTTTAAATCACTATTAGCCGTCTCATTTTTTAAATAGGGGGGCATCATTCCCAGGCTATGGTCCTCTTAATTGTAAACTTGTTTAATGGGCCACAAGCAGCCCATGCAGTTAATCAGAAATTACAACATAAATTTCATGTCTGTTAACTATTTGGATGCTTAAAACAACATGTCTGTGATAATTCTACGTACATATATAATTACGTATATGAAGGTATACGTAATTAGCCGTTAAATTCCAGTAAGAATTTTACATGAATGATTTTGAGGCATGCAATGTAATGAGTTCAAAGTGGTTTAGTGAATGATATATGTAAGACTGAAGATATGCGGGTAAAAGACCAGTACAGTATTTTCAATCTGATTGAAATGCAACTTGTTTCATTTACAATCCCAGCCTTTTTTATTAATTTACCTTACTCGTGTTTCTTGCCAACTAGCTAATTTGTAGGGTTTTGAGTTGTGAAATACAAACAACACGCCAGGAGTAATTCATGTTTTCAGTCGTTGTATTACCAAAGTGGTTTCAGTGGTGACGTGGCAAAATTGGTCGCCCCAGTGGTCGTGAATCTCACTGAACCTGTTCATTAATGTTTTTGAGAATTTAGTTTTGTCGACTGAGTCGATAAGGTAAATTGACCACCGTAAAAAGATTCAAATAGCTGACGTTTCGAGCGCTAGCCCTTCGTCGGAGCGAATCAAGGAATTGTGGGTAGTGTGTGGTTTTATATAGTAAGCGGTGGAGCTACGCTATTGGTGGAAATTTGGTGACGTGAAAAACAAATGTAGATTAGTTGAATGAAAAGCGTTCGTTGATTCCGTGGGGTTTGAGAGTGCCGATTTGAAAGATGATTTTTTGTTCTAGGTTTTTACGGCTTTCTGTGTTACCCTGGTGTAGGGAAAGGCCGCAGATTGTCATGTGTTGTTTAGAATGGTTAGTAAGATTAAAATGGCGCGCGACTGGTTTGGATGCGTCTTTGTCATTTTTTTCAACGTCTCGGAGATGTTCACGAAAACGGTCGCCCAGTCTCCTCCCTGTTTCGCCAATGTATATCTTTTTGCAAAAAGTACATGTAATGCAGTAGATAACATTTACGGAGGTGCATGTAAAACGATCAGTGATTTTAATAGATCGTTTGGGTCCTGTTATTTTGTCCGCGTTGTGAATGAAAGGACAAGTGTTACATCGTGTGCGTGTGCATTTGAAAGTTCCCGGTACATCGTCAGATTTCAGTGCGCTCGTAACTAGAAAGTTGCCTATGTTTTTGTCACGTTTGAATGAAATTAGTGGGGGTTGTGAAAAAATTCTGCCAGTTTCGGGGTCGTTTTGGAGTAATTTGAAATTTTTTAAAATGATGCTTTTGACTGTGTTGTTGTGTGGGTGGAAAGTGAGGGTGAATGGAATTCTCTCGTTCTCTTCCTTCTGTGGCGTTTGTAGTGCTGACTGTCTGTCGATCTGTTGTGCACGTTGTTGGCCCGTATTAACAACAGAGTCAGGGTACCCACGTTTCTTGAAAAACTGGCACATTTCTTCTGATTTTCTGATTTCTGATTTTCTTCTGAGGCTTTTCGGCAACTTTCTGACACCGCTTTCTATGCCAAAGTTGATAAAGATCTCACTTCTACCAACCAAAAAATTGTCAAAGAAACTATCCAAGACCTCATTACTAAACAACAATTACCAGTTACCGCCAACAATCTCATCATCACTACTCCTAGAACCTCACGCGTTTATTTCAAACCTAAAATTCATAAACCAAACAATCCGGGCCGACCCATTGTTTCCGCTTGTAGCTGTCCTACCGAACTAATTTCTAGCTATTTAGACAAAATCATGGCCCCCATTGTCAAATCACTACCCTCGTACATTAAGGACACCAATCACGCACTCGAAATTTTCCGGGATTTCAGTTTTGCCAGCGAAAACAAATTAATTTTCACTATGGACATTACCTCTTTATATACCGTCATCCCCAATGACGAAGGACTTCAAGCACTAAAATATTTTTTCGACCAGCGCTCCATTCAAAACCCAAGCTCAGAAACACTGCTCCGCTTAGCCGAATTAGTTTTGACACTTAACTGTTTTTCATTTTCCCAAAACTACTACAAACAAGTAAATGGAGTCGCCATGGGCACCAAAATGGGACCAAGCTACGCTAACCTTTTTGTAGGCCACATCGAAGACAAATTTTTTAATCAGTACCACGGAACCAAACCCGAACTCTACGGCCGTTACATCGATGATTGCATTGGCGCTACCTCTTCCAGTAAAGAGGAACTTAATCAATTCATAACTTCTGTCAATACTTTTCATCCAACTCTAAAATATACCTGGGAAATTTCCGAAACCTCAGTCGCTTTTCTTGACATTAATATTTCAATCAACGGTAACAGTTTATCCACAAGTGTGCACTACAAACCTACAGATTCCCACAGTTATCTGTTACATTCATCCTCACATCCATCGCACGTTAAAAACGCCATTCCGTATTCTCAATTTCTCAGACTTCGACGTCTATGTAGTGATGACTCTGATTTTTCCAACAAATCAGAAGAAATGTGCCAGTTTTTCAAGAAACGTGGGTACCCTGACTCTGTTGTTAATACGGGCCAACAACGTGCACAACAGATCGACAGACAGTCAGCACTACAAACGCCACAGAAGGAAGAGAACGAGAGAATTCCATTCACCCTCACTTTCCACCCACACAACAACACAGTCAAAAGCATCATTTTAAAAAATTTCAAATTACTCCAAAACGACCCCGAAACTGGCAGAATTTTTTCACAACCCCCACTAATTTCATTCAAACGTGACAAAAACATAGGCAACTTTCTAGTTACGAGCGCACTGAAATCTGACGATGTACCGGGAACTTTCAAATGCACACGCACACGATGTAACACTTGTCCTTTCATTCACAACGCGGACAAAATAACAGGACCCAAACGATCTATTAAAATCACTGATCGTTTTACCTGCACCTCCGTAAATGTTATCTACTGCATTACATGTACTTTTTGCAAAAAGATATACATTGGCGAAACAGGGAGGAGACTGGGCGACCGTTTTCGTGAACATCTCCGAGACGTTGAAAAAAATGACAAAGACGCATCCAAACCAGTCGCGCGCCATTTTAATCTTACTAACCATTCTAAACAACACATGACAATCTGCGGCCTTTCCCTACACCAGGGTAACACAGAAAGCCGTAAAAACCTAGAACAAAAAATCATCTTTCAAATCGGCACTCTCAAACCCCACGGAATCAACGAACGCTTTTCATTCAACTAATCTACATTTGTTTTTCACGTCACCAAATTTCCACCAATAGCGTAGCTCCACCGCTTACTATATAAAACCACACACTACCCACAATTCCTTGATTCGCTCCGACGAAGGGCTAGCGCTCGAAACGTCAGCTATTTGAATCTTTTTACGGTGGTCAATTTACCTTATCGACTCAGTCGATAAAACTAAATTCTCGTGTTTCATCCCCCCACCGACGCAGCACCACAGTTTCTCTAGAAACTAACCCCATTCATTAATGTTTTTGCATTGTTTTAAAGGTTTGATAGCGAAAATGATATATTATTATTCTTTAACAGGCTGAAACGTGGAGGTAACTTACTGCTGAATTTTCCCATACAATAATGGTTCCTTTTTGTCAACAAAGTCGTTAATTTCGCAAATAATGACCGAGGGGAACAGATAAAGACGATAAACAGAAAAGTGACAAACGTTTCTTTACAATGGTTACTTGGAAATTACTTGGAAGTTGTTGCAAGTAACATGTTGTTTACTTTCCTCCTTTTCTCAGTAGAATATACAGGGAAAAGAAAATTACAGCGAATAATTTCCATGTCAGTAAGGATGTTTTAAACTGTACATATTTGCGGCAGTGCCCCGAGTAAAGTTGTTTGTCTAATTTATTGTAAATAAGATATTTTGCGCAATCAAATAATTACCACCCTGGTTGCGCACAATATGCATGTGCACATCATAAACTTCCCTTTTTTATGGAGATGATACAAGAGTGTACCATTAGATTATTTTTTGCAAGCTTCGAATCCTCAGTCCGTCTTTTAGTTTAATGCGCCATTAGTGAGTTTAAATTCAGTTCATGTTCCAACGTATTTTCTGCGTGCTACATTTGTAAATTACAAGAAAGTTTTAATACTGTTTTTGACTTGCACTCAACGGTAAATTAAACACATTAACACACATGCACGCTCCATAATGTCGATGTTGTCGGTTGATGTCCATACACACCGCAGACCTGAGGTGTTCTCAGGGTTAGTGAGCCTTCTTTGTTCGGTCCATCTTTGCTGTCTTTCTACTTCAAATCATGCCAGTCTTCCTACGTGCAAATTACAACGTTGGCCTTGCTACATTTCGAAGCTATGAATTCCCACGCAAGTACTTTCGTTGTGGTGTCGCGTCTGGCCATGATTACAAGTGTTTTTACTGCTTTATATGTTAGTGAACCTTTTGGGTTCAGTTATCTCAGTTTGCTGTATGTATTATGTTGTAGGACAGGAAATATATAATAGCACTTTTTCGAGTCAGTGCAATCGAAAACGTTTTATACATACATGCAGTAGCGCTATTTTTACTGACATAAATTACAGCGTTGAGGTGGAGAATTTTCTCCCGAAGATGTATACTAGTTTTGAAGCGCTTATATTTGTTTAGGTGACCTGTTCGTTCTCTCAAGGAGCTTCCTTTTACTGCATTAGCGAATGTAATTGTAACTGTATGATGATTTCTATCCTTTCCTTTTAATTTGTAAATGACGTATTTGCATGATTTAAGATATATATGTAATGCCATGTATAGATATGGATATACCTCAATAAATTTCTGTTGTTCAGTGTTGTTGTACGTGCATGGCAGATTTCAAGTGCAGCGTTAAAATGAAATAGTTTTGAAAACCCATATTTCTGCTTAGATTTGCCTTATCAGTTTAATATTACATGCAATCGTGTTTCTTAAAGCGATGCATACCTAAATGTATGTTTACATACATTTAGATATCAGAATATAAAGCGCCTCGAAGTTGCTAAAAAGAAAATGCAATCGACTGCAGACCTACAAAGGGTCGATCGATTCTTCAGTTTAGCACATCATAACGAACTAATCGAGACGCCGTTCTTCTCAGACCGTGAGGGAGCCTTTTGTTTTCCCTGGATCATAAATTTTACTCCAGCCATCTTTTGTTCTGTGTGACATTTTTTGTGCGACAACTGGTAGAACATGATCATGTATATCGGTAGGATTTAAATGGAAGTTTGATATTCGTCATTGTCTCGCTACGCTCACAAAATTTATTTACACGCTTTTGGCTTATGGTAATGACGGTTGAATGGAACTGCAGGCTTTTCACTTAATCCATGAACCCGCTAGCCTAAAGATTGCGTGAACCCGCAGGCAAAATAAATCATTGCGTTAATTGCTGTAGAATAGAATAGAACATCTTTTCTCGATGCCAGAGAGTAGGTCGAGGGGAGAGGCTGAAAGAAAATTACGTGATTGTATAGTGTAGCAACGACAGAACTTTAACGCTAACGCAATTCAAGAAATGAAAGACTTTGACGATCAAGCATTAACACGGTATCTCAGTGGCCTACGGTATAATTTTAGTGACCAGAAATGTGTTTTTAAATTTACAGTTGAAGTGTTTACACATACTGAAACTGAAGTGATTTTTCTGATAAGAATTCCACACTGGTACTTGTCTTATTTTTAGTTGTTTGGATGACGTTTAATCACAAATTAATTTATAGTCAAAAACAGATCAAAAGAGATCGAAACTTTGGTTGCATGGAATTAACCCTGTATTTGCTTTCACTTCGTTTTTCTGAATGTCGTAAGTGAACAGTTAGTTGTATTTGATATTTGCGTGCTATTTTTTGGGGAAGGAAACATTCAGTTATGTCTGCCTGGCGACCTCTCATTGCTGACCTTTTAAAAAGAGGAAAGCAAATTTTGAATTCAACTTTCAAAAATGGTCGCTGATTGTGATCGACAGTCAAACAGCCAGCAAATTGGAGCTGTGAAATATCCTCTTCTCTCAGAAGCAAATTACTTGTTTTTCGGTCAGGACTGGCTGTAATGTAAAGCTTGTTTTCGACATATATTAAAGGGGTATTAAATGACTACTTTAACCCTTGTACTGCCTAGAGCGTCTGAAATCAACATTCATGAAAAACAACAAATGTTATTTTGTAAAAAGGCAGAACCACGCAACGCGACTCAAGGTGTGGATTGTGGCAGCCTATTTATCTATTGCTAGTGCAGGCCGGAGTCTTGCTTGCCTGATATGCTTGCTTCGGAGTGAGATCGCTTGAAGGTAACTTGAATAAGGAGCTCGGTTTCGAGAGCAACACCGAAGGCCTTATTCACAGAGTTTGTTTTTGTCGAGTAAACAATTCTCATCGTGTACTTGCGAGGAAATTCCTCAGTTGGAAATCACCGTCCGCACGGTTACTAACTCAATCACTGCAAGTTCCCATTTTATAGCCAGTATTGTATCCTTTTCAAGGTATTATGACAACAATGAATAATGAGGAAGAGGAACATTTTCCAACAGGAATTTCGAGGTAATTGAATCAATCCAGGACTATTAGATTTCAAAAAGGTCTTCTTTCCATGTAAGGATTTTTGGACTTACCGTTGCGGTGACTGTTTTTATAAGTGCAGCACATGTCAGTTAAATACGGTTCGATCTAAGCGTGATTGAAGACAGTGCTTGGAATGAAACCAGAGTGAAAGGCGAAGACTAGGATTTTAACTTCTATTGGACAAGAAGTTGACTTGATAGTATAGTTCTCACAATTATAACATTTGAATAAATATCACTTTACGTGATCCTCTTAGATGCTTTTACATCTTTTAATTGCTTTTACATTTTCGTCTCACCCTTGGGAAGCCGGCGTTAAGCGTTCTCTTTTGTAGAAGAAGCTGATGAAAACAGTAACGACTTGTCTCTCTGGCAAGATACAAATTAGAAAGTAATGGTTTTCGCCTGAAGCCTGGATAAACACGTACATACATTAAAAGGTTTAGACGTATAATGGGACTATACTATTAGAAGTAAAATTCGTGACCCATCGAGTCATGGCTAGGGACCGGTAACGTTTCGTTTTCAATTTTTCGTGTGTACTTTATGAACGTTATCCAATTGATTTATTTCAACTCCATCTCATTTAGTGGGACATCTTGGTTTAAAATACTGGCAATATATTGTTGGTATGTTCTTCTTTTATGTCTTGTACTATTGCCATGTTTGGGTTGGTAAGGACATGTTGTTGGATTAGATCTTGGCTGGTCTTCTTATGCAATGTCCTACCCATTTTAACTGTCACATTTATTTGAGGTCTGTCCCCTTTGATTTGCTTGACAACAAATGAGAGGCAGGTCGTTTGTTAACTGCATCATAGATCGGAAACGTGCCTATAATTTGGTTTTGTCTTCACTCTAACTAACCAGCAGTTGATCGAGGGATGATGATTGTAGTTGCGTGCAAGTGTTACGAAGGACAACTTCGATTATCAAATGGCGACTTTGATGCCTGACCCATTTCGCTTGCCTCTTTAAAGCATGGTGGATAGTAAATTCTAAAACCAAGTTTCACATGTGGTGTCTCTCAGTGGCTTCCCTTTGCATCAAAGGGTTATAGACTGTGAATCAGCTGCAGGCCATTTCATTTCACTCTGTCAAGACCACATGTAGACTTTGCTGTCGAAAGGCGAAGCCGGAATATTCACGAACATGTATTATTGCTGGGATCCCGTTTAATTCCTCACTGGTTTGTTTCCGACATTATTACCTTGTTAGTTACTGGCCTGAGCATACATTCAACATTAAAGTGTCTTTGTGAAATGAAACATTACTGGACAAACCGATTGAACAGCTAATTACAGACGACTGATTGTTTTTAGTCTAGTCTTGCTATTACTCAAGCAAAGTCCATCAACAAAGGTTAATTTAAGATCTTACTTTGATCGATCATTATGAAAAGAACGCCTGGGAAGATTCCGCAGAGCAAGTTGTATTTGGCATGCATTCGCGAAATAATAAGTAAAGGTAATAAGCACAGTAGTATACATGCATCGAAACAACTATGATGTTGTCGACTTATTGAAAGAAACGTTTCTCTTCTTGTTTAGCGGTATAAAACACTATACATTGGGGGAAGAAGAACCATCTTACACCAGATGACTTACATGCTATTATATATTTTGTAGGAAGCTCTTATCGAGCCACTTTTTCATATTTTTTTCCATGTAAGTGATGTAATCTGTTCATGCAATTGTTGTGGTAAATTTCATCAATTTAAGCAGAATAGTGAAATACAGATTATGTGGTATGTGCATATGGAATGATGCCATACTCTCGAATACTTAAGTAGTGTTCACTACGATTTCGCAGATTTTCGAAAACGATTCTGCTGTAGAGATCATCCTTAATTGATAATCAATGCATATCCCACTTTCATTAAAAAAATATAAGTCCTCTTAAATTTTATTTGTTACAAACACGTTTTATTTTAGTTTCATTGCTTGCATTTAATTGATTTGTCTAACCTTCGTTTACTGCAATCCTCCCTACACATCATTTAGAGGTTTTCTTGACTCGTCATGCCATGAATAGCGGTCGACTAGGCATACCGAACGTCGCTGTGTTTGTCTTTTCTCTCTCTCACTAGGATTACAAACTGGGATGTTTTCAGGATACTGAGCCTTTTGGTTTCGTTAATTCATTATCGTACTGGATGTGTTAGTCTGTTCCGGTCACAGATATAATGTATTTCGCCAGAAAAAAACAAAATATGCGCGGCGTCTGCGTCTGCGTAGAAGACCAATAATTGGGAAGGCGTAATATGAAATTCCTTCGCCCCCCTTTATGAAGTTACTTTCGGTTTGTGCATATTCAGATGTATTCGGCGGACGATGGCGTTTGTACGTTAACAACAACATTGAATCGATGAAAGGATTGTAAAACGTTTTGGTAGATTAGTCCAGTTTTTAAGCACCCTAGTCAAAGATGCTTAATTGACTGAGTGGATCGAAAGCATTTCGATCAACAAGTACTGAAGCGGACTGCATTTTCAAGTGATGTCATTTATTGATCAGGAGCTGAATATTTAATTATCAAGTTAGAAATTTATTTTGACTTTGTTCAAATTAACTTGAGGTTTTTTAATGTGTCTGATAGAGAGGACGATTTGAATTAAATTTTAGAAAGATTACAGGAATTTTGCCAAAACCATGATCTATTGTCGGGAGAGCGGAATAGATCGACGAAGAATAAACATGAGGAAACCTTTCGCATAAATAGTTACGTTCCTGTTATAGTTCCAATAATTTCAAAAAGGTGTAGATTAATTGCATCACTTAAGCGTTTATTTGGCATCATGGATGAAGAATAAGCGGAAAATACCGAACAATATATTTGAGAGTTTAAAGACTTTTTAGGCAATGTAAGTCGCCATACTACTATTTATCTCGTCGTCTTGTCTGCAATATTTCTCCTCGAATCCTTGTCTGTGATATTTATACTCGAAGCAATACGAAATGATACATTTAAGACATATAAATAAGGGAACAATCAAGCGTTAAATCTCTTATAACAATATTGAGTGACCAAATGACTTTCCATTACATGGTTTTGTGAATTTGAAATTATTTGCAGTGCAGTGGGCAATATATTATAATACATGCTTCATCCCCCATAGCCATGGATTCAAAACTGATTCAACTTTTCATTAATTATATTCAGCAGTAGTTTATGCATGGTCAATTCCATTTTAACACATTACAACCCTTTAAGAAGGTTATCAAAACCACATATACAATCTGGACCACCTCTCATAGAGAATGATCGGGAATATAAAACGTACCAAGGAACTGAAGGTGTTGACAGTGTTATTCCAATTGGAAAGAAGGGCGAAGCCTCGGCGTTACCGTCTCTGTTCGCTAAATGAAAGCTCTAGACATGAAATGGAGATTATCAGGGTAAGGAGCTTTAAAGGCATTTGATTTGCTTCAATGGCGTTTAATTAGCTAACTTAAGGGGAGCTTTTTTTCTCATTTGTCTTACGCTTAATCTCGAAGAAGACGGAACCCACGCATTTAATTACGGTACTCGGGTGTGTGCAAAAGATAAAAATGTCAGTTGAAAGCTAAGTTTGACAACTGCGCGCGGTAGTCAAACCCTTTCCTTTTGCAGGCTAATTGAAATCAGCTTATGAACGGCAATATCGTTGTCGAACTTAGTGAATAACAAAATCATCATTTTCCAACTTGTTGTTGCACAAAGCTGCAACATGATGGACAAAAGAGATATTTTTTCTTTTGTTTCCATTTTCTTTCCCAACTCTTAGAAAGGAACTACAGTCCAAAATGACCTATCTGTTTATAATCCAATTAAAATTATAATTACAGAATCGGACATGATAGATAATCAACTTACTCTCTGTTTGAAGCTGTGAACCGTTACTTGCGTAGAGTTGGCTGGTATGAATCTCATAGCCCATGCGTCAGTTTATCAGGAGTTTCGATTCCATGTTTTTGCATGTGTTTGGTCACGAGACATCTCAAGCCTACCTCAAGTGTGGCCTCGCTTCTTTTTTTTAATCCGAGATCCCGAGTTCAATTCCTCCTCTGACCTAAGTCAAGATGAGTGTGCAATAGGCCACTTTGGGTGGTGCTTGATGTAAGACTGGTTTTTCCAATTTCTTTTGTTTTCAGCACGAACTGCACCTGCCATGCTTTAACTAGTCTTCAACTTCTTGGCAATTTGCATACGGTGCACATTAAATAAAATAAATAATAAGTAGAGACTTATAAGCGCACATATCACATGTCTCATGACGCTTTACATACACTTATTTGTATACGAACACACAATGCTACTTTCTGGCGTTCCTACAAGTACTCTGAATTCCGTTGTGCCATTATAACAAAGGAGACTTGAATAATTACATCCCGGTGAGGCTGAGCCTGCACATAAAAGATTATTATAATGGTATTTTTTTAAAATGGGCTATAACCATGTGAATTACACATGTTTTCAAATCCTAGTCCACGACATGTAAACGGCCAACTGGTTAAGCGTTGGTTTCAGTAGCGATATAAGCAGTAGCATAGGGGGCATTATCGCGTCAGGAAGAACGCAATCCTAATTTCGTGTTGGTTGTCCTGTGGTTTATGTGCAGTAAAATTTGAGATTTTTTGGTGGCCGGTCTTCCAAATGGCCGCCCCTCGCCCCTTATGGTTTTTTTCAGGGGCTCATTTCCGCCGGAAATTCCTTCGAACGCGTCTCCATAATCTGTGATTACTGCTAGTAATATGTCCAATGAAAACGGACCCGACATGAACATAAGCATAAGCGAAAGTGAAAGGATACTGGTAAGCTTTGGCTACACGTTTTAAGATTGTTGTATAACATTTGTTAGAAGGTTTAGCCGGGTCAAGTGAAAACATCTACGAATATTGAGATAAGAATAAAGCCCCGGCTACACGTTCTAACATCATTGTTATGTAACATTGTTAGAACGTGTAGCCGGCATGTTAGATGATCATGTTTGACTAACATTTTTTGTTGTAAGAAGTTTGATCAAAATTAAAACATTCTTCTAACAAAAAATGTTCGGCTTAAAATGCAAATTCGGCCGTCTTATTGGTGTACCAAAGTACTCCAATTTATTAAAAAACATCGCTAGGGTTCGTTTCATTTGCCCTCCTCTGCAACATCGTGTCTCTGGTGTTGCTCCTAAAGCCAGAAAAACAAACTGCGATGTATTTGTTTAACATATGACACATAATGTCCAGTCCATCATTTTCCAGAGAAATACAAAGTTACAATGTAATGCATTATAAATTTTAGAATGAACTCTAGAAACAACCAAAACTATTTTTAGTTTTCAAACAGAATTGCATCAGACATATTTTTTACCAAACCCTTTGAAAATCGGACCCTCAGTTGATATTATAAAAGGCGGGGAAAAAATTGTACTTTAAAACCTACGTAGGTAATTGACCACCGTAAAAAGATTCAAATAGCTGACGTTTCGAGCGCTAGCCCTTCGTCGGAGCGAATAGCTAGCGACTAGCGCTCGAAAAGTCAGCTATTTGAATCTTTTTACGATGGTCAATTACCTTATCGTCGTGTTTCACCCCACCCCCCCACCCCAATTCCCCCCCCCCCCCCCCCACCCACTGACGCAGCACCACAGTTTCTCTAGAAACTAACCCCATTCATTGACTGACAAATAGTTCCTGTACCGCAATAATTATCATGAACGTTTTAGAATTTAGTACCCTAAGCGGTACCAATCTATATATTTTGATCTCTAAAAGGTATAGGTACGACGAGCACCCCCGTCATTTTAAACTCTGTAATTAAAACCTTGTAATTAAAAATTTGTAATTTTAAAAAGTTCTGCCATCCGTCATAAGTCGTCCGCCACATCTTTTGAATTACAGTGGTCACAGCGCTGATCCAAAACAATTGATAATAATCTCGGCATTATATTCTTATCAAGAGGGTTATGGCGTACAGAAGGATACGAATATCATTTTCCAGACTACAAGAAAAGGAAAACAAAATGTTTCCTGAGAAGACAAAACAATGTCAGTTGAAATCAGAAGATAAAGTAATTCAAGCTCTCGTAAGGCGAGATCTTAGGGTCACGATTTCCTGTAAAACGTTGTCAAACTGATCCTTACGGCAAAAAGACGAGATTGCGAAATCTCTCTCAGTCTCTTCTCCTTGCGGTAAGGATCTGTTTGCCGTTTTTTGCGTAATATTTCAAGATTTTTACTGATCCAAGTCTACAAAAGATCCGGCACTCATCAATGGTTGGTCGCTGTGGTTTTGCATTTATTACAGTTTTTGATCACGATTTACTGTCGGGAGAGAGAGGAGGTGGGGGTTATCAATGTAAGTTTTTTTTAAGAAGCAGGCCGCAGGGGCGGCATACCACCCTCACCCTTCCCACCCACCCGCCCCCCCCCCCCCCCCCCCCTTCCCATCCCCCCCCCCCCTTTCTCACTTCCCATTGCATTAGGAATGTAGTCGGTTTCATTCCGACCGCTAGTCATTGTTTCTCGCAGTAAATCTTTACAGACTGTTATTAAAACACAAAGATATTAACAATTTTCTTTTCGAAAGGGCCATGGCACAGAAGGATTAGAATACCCGACTCCGAGCATAAGCTATAGGAACGTTGACTCTAGTCGGCTTGTATTCACGGTACTGTCCCGAAATCACTCGTTTAAAAAACGATCAATTTTATCTGCGGGTTCGCAAATCAAAAGAGTTCGGTGAAAACAGATCGACAATTGAGGCTGCCGTAACCATCAACACCGTTCGCGAATATTTGAAGGTCAAAATTGTGCCAGCGCGGCCACAGTATATAGTCAGTACAAGATTAATGGATTGATTTAAAAGACCCCAAATACTTACGCCCTCTGAAAATGTACCACATTCAGGCTTGTTGTAAGATAGGTTTAACACTAAAGTCTAAAGTTTTTGGTATAGGGGTTCTGTCTTATGGAATAGTCTGTCGGTCGAGGCTCAGCAGGCTACTGATCTATATAATTTTTTGTATTTTATTAATTAGATAGCTTAGATACACACTGTAGATAGTTTATTTATTTAAATCATTTTTATACCTTAATTTGATGATTTTTATGATTGTTAATTAGTTCTAAATACCATAATGACTTGTGCATTATTATAATTATTTACTATGATAGTGCACGGCTCCTTGGGAGATCACTTTTTTTACCAGTGATAAAGGATTTCCGTGTTGAAATAAAGTTTATCTATCTATCCATCTATTTATCTATCTATCTAAATATTTTCTCATCCGGCCCTCCCACTTAGTCAATAACAATAACAACAACAACAATAAGTACATAATATCTCCTCCGCGTACAGCTAAAATCCTTAACAGTGCTTCATGTAATTGTACGTCATGTGTAGACATATTAACATGAAATCGAGGCTTCGATTACCTCGCATAACCGCTGACAATAGTTATGATATAATGGCATGCTGTTCCCTCGGAGGTACGGTCTTTAATCTTTAATCTTTATAAATCATTATCTATACACGGTAAAAATCATCAGGTACAATAAATTTTTATACAATGACTAACATACTAAAATCTTAAAATCCTAATCTTAAGGCGGGAGTCTACCTGAATTTTAATGAAATTTTAAGAGGTTTAAAGAAGTTATAGGAGAAAGAAAATGAGTTTTGGAACACCAACAGACAGTCGATACCCACGCAAGAGCACCCCAGGTTGCTAGTGGACTAACTTGGTATCCGTCTATTAATTATTAACTACAAATTCTAATTTTAAAATTTCACTAAATCTTCAACATTTCTTATTTCTCTAAATTTTACCAATCCTTTGAGAAAAACTATTTCCTCCCAAACATACCCAAAAATCACCTAAAAATTTACAAAACACCCCATAACATAGGTTTATGTTTTAAGCATAGAGGTTTTGGATTGCTTGAAACGTGAACGAGATATTTCCATTAAAGCCATGTCAAGTGGCGGAAAAGTGGCGTTTAGGTTAACTCCCGCCTTAACATTAAATATTAACTTACAACAATATGCCACGTAAAAACCTGATTTCCATGAATGCTGTGTTTAAAAATTATAATAGAGAAGGCAAGGCATTTAAATTCACTTAATTAATGAACAAGACTCTCTTGTTACAGGGTAAGCTGTTCCAAACGGTTGCCCCGCTGTAACTAAAACTATTTTTCATGTAGTTAGTTCTTGGAAAGGGGACAACAAGTTTGTTTACCGAGTTCCTCAAAGAATAGTTTGATTCATTTCGCTTTAGAAATATGCAAGGTACGATCTAATGGCATAGAGGTACGATCTAATGACATGAAGGTACGATCCAATGGCATAGAGGTACGATTCTATGTCACTGTCACGTGACCAGAGATTCCATGAGATATGCGCTGCGCATGTACTGATCACTTGATGCGTTGAATTCATGGTCGCCGGTCGCCTTTCGTAAGTGTCTGCTTTCCTCGTTCTTTTTTCATGCTTTTGAATTTAGTTTGTGTTTTTCCTAACTGACACTGTGTTGTGTTTCGTTTCTCTGCTAGGGGAGCCAACATTACGCTGGAATTCTGTTCTAAATGAACGAGGGAAGTTCAAGTTCACACGTGCTCGTAGAGCACAAACAACATGCTGCGGGTGAGCTCGAAGAGCCGCCACATGCTCTGACTGACAGAGCAAAGTCGAAGTTGCCGAAGTCTAAAGTGCCTGGCCAGGAAATAAAGCGGAAAGATCCAGTTAAAATAATTTCTGTCGAAGAAAACCAGTCGCTTGACGTCGTCAAGTTGTTAACAGATGCGCTTTCGTCTAACTTTAAGGCTCTCACTCAAAGCATGACTACTAGTTTTTGAAAGGCTAGGAGACAATTTGAATGCTATCAATGACAATCTTTTGTCTTTCGCTCAGTACTCTGGAGACGAGGTGCCAGAAGATGTATCTGAACAACCAAATGAAGTTAACGAAGTTAACAATGTTGATGATGGCTCCGAGGAGCCTCCAAACAAAAAGCAAAAAGCTGACGAGCCCGGAGGGTGGGGGACTCCCATATAAAAATGACGGGGGTGCTCGTCGTACCTTTTAGGGGTCAAAATTTGTAGATTGGTACCGCTTAGGGTACTAAAATCTAAAATGACTACCGTTAGAGTTATCGCGGTACCTTTTAGGGTATGAGCCGAAAAAATATGACATGTGTTGTTTGAGAATTGGTACCTCTTAGGGGTAAAAATTCTTTTGAGCCACGCCCATCAAACGAGATTCTGGTACCTTTTAGAGTGTTTTTCGAAAATTTCCGACGAGCACCCCTGTCATTTTTACATGGGAGTTCTGGTTATGGATCAGGAGATTAACAAATTGCTTCAGAAGGGTGTTATTGAGGAGGCTGTTAGTTCTTGTGGCGAATTTTTGTCTAATGTTTTCCTCAGGCCTAAAAAGGATTTAATTTTTAGTATGATTCTTAACCTCAAAAACTTAAATTTACTTGTGGAATATAATAATTTGAAGATGGACACTCTGCAGTCCATACTGAAATTGGTCACTCCTGGTTGTTATATGGCAACAACTGATCTGAAAGACGCGTATTACACAGTTCCTATAGCACAGGAACATAGGAAATATCTTTCATCAGCCCCACGCCTATTCACCAAGTTAATGAAACCGTGTTATGCACATCTAAGTTGCGAGGGTATATATATTGTGTCTGGTTACATTGATGATACATACCTTCAGCAACAGTTTTTCAATGACGCCCTTAATTCACTTCATGCTAGTAAGGAGATGTTTAGTAGTTTGGGTTTGTTGAAACACCCTGAAAAGTCTATGGACATGCCAACTCGGATAGCTATTGTTCTGGGTTTCATTATAAATTCTATTGAAATGACCGTCTCTCTGATGCCTGATAGAAGAGCAAAGTTGTTAGAGCTTTGTCGTAGTACTATGCAGTGTAACCAGATCACATAACGGCATCTTGCCAGACTTATTGGAAAGTTGGTATCCAGTTTTCCTGGGGTGCTTTATGGACCTCTCTTCTATCGCAATTTAGAAATGGCCAAAACAGAATCACTCAAGTTAAATAGAGGTAATTATAAATCAACCATGATCCTTTCTGATGACATGAAATTAGACTTGCAGTGGTGGGTTTATAACCTGGAAACCTCTAGTTGTCCAATTTCTCACCACAATCCAGATATAGTGATGGATACGATGCTTCTCTTATTGGTTGGGGGGCTGTTTGTGGTGCAACTGTGATACAGGGTCGTTTTATGCCTTCGGACATTGCTTATACTGAAGGGAATATTAATGCACTTGAACTTTTAGCAATTAAATATGCTCTCCAAGCCTTTGCCTCCATTATTGAGAATAGGCATGTATTGGTGCGTTGTGATAACACAACAGCAGTATCTTATATCTCCAATATGGGGGGTACTCACTCGAGATTATGTAACTCCGATCCATTGCCAAAGAAGTATGGTTATGGTGCATATCAAAAAATGTTTGGGTAACCATCACTCATATTCCTGGTAAATTAAATAAAGGGGCAGACTTTAGTTCAAGAAACTTTAATGATAGAACTGAGTGGTCACTAGATCCCAGAACTTTTGAACTAATCATAAAGAGACTGGGTCACCCTGAGGTTAATCTGTTTGCCTCTTATTCCAATGCTAAAGTTGCTCGTTATTATTCATGGAAGCCTGATCCAGGAGCTATCCATTAGGATGCCTTTACTATCAGTTGGTATGGGTCATTGTCTTATAAAAAAACAGGGGCGTAGCCAGGAATTTTTCGGAGGTACGCACGATCACTGTTTTCAAACACTCCCCCTACCTCCTCCCCCACCCTCAAGTCCCAAATCTTTCTTTTTTTCCCAATTTTTCAGGTACGCACGTGCGTACAGGTAGCTACGCCCCTGTATTATTGCTTTCCGCCTTTCAGTTTGCTAGGCAGATATCTGCGGAAGATTGTTATGGATCGAGCAGAATGCATTGTTATAATACCGAACTGGACAACACAACCCTACTTTTCCAAAGTTATGGGAATGTTGATCAGTCTGCCACTAGTTCTTCCCAGTCAACCACATTTACTTCAGCTTCCACACAATCCTCAGTGTCAACACCCTCTGTTTCCAAGGCTTCAACTACTGCCTTGCAAGTTATCAGGAAATCCCTTGAGAGTTAAAACATTTCTGGACACTCTGCCGACATTATCCTCGCTTCATGACGCTCAGGGACACAGAAACAATATCAAACCTATATTAACCAGTGGCTTATCTACTGTCGTGAGAGGAAACTGGATTCACTTCATCCCTCTGTAGCAGATGTCATTCAATTTTTGACAACATTGTTTGAAAGAGATCTCAGTTATAGCTCACTGAATACAGCAAGAAGTGCACTATCTACCATCATCACTATTGACGGTGCGTCCATCGGCTGCCACCCTCTGGTAGTGCGGTTTCTGAAGGGTGTTTCTAATTTGTGTCCTCCAGTTCCTAGATATAAAGAGGTGTGGGACATATCTATTGTGTTAAAATTCCTGAAAACATTGTCACCAGTAGCATCCTTGACTTTGAAGAACCTTAGCCTCAAACTGGTTATGCTTCTCAGTTTGGTTCGGCTGCGCAGAGAGGACAGACTTTACATTTGCTGGATATTAGTCTCATGTCGAAGAATGACTCCACCTTTATCTTCACATATAATAAACCTCTCAAACAGTCTAATCCAAGAAGACATGTAAAGCCTCTGGTTCTTAACGCCTATTCTCATGATTAAAGTTTGTGTATTTTCTAGTTTAAATGAGTATCTTCGGAGAACTGAGACTCTTCGCACAGATGGTTCTCAACTCTTAATCAGCCATCAAAAGCCTCACAAAGCTGTATCTCGAGATACAATAAGTAGATGGTTAACAACTGTTATGCAAATGTCAGGAATTGATTTAGATATTTATAAAGCACATAGCAGAAGGGCAGCTTCAGTGTCTGCTGCTCATAGGGCTCCGGTTCCTATTCAAGAGATTCTTGACAGAGCCGGGTGGTCATCTGCTCAAACATTTGCCACTTATTATGACAAGAGAATTATAGACACATCAAAGAATATTACATCTCATTTTGAGGAGGCTATTTTGAAGTTATGATGTAGTTTTTTGGTTTTGTGGAACTTGTAATAAAAAGTTAAGATTGCCCTTTGGCAGTTGTTTGTTTATCTGATGTGCCAATTTTGGCTTTAAAGCCTCATGGAATCTCTGGTCACGTGACAGTGAGGAATTAAAATTTGAACGACACTTACCTGGAAGTGGAAGTTCGATGGTAATTCTACCGATCTGGTCACTCTCCAGATCGGTAGAATTACCATCGAACTTTCACTTCCAGGTAAGTGTCGTTCAATTTTTAATCTTATGGCATAAACTCACGATCTAATGGCATGAAGGTACGATCCAAAGGCATGAAGGACATGAAGGTTACGCTCAAGTAGTTTAAGGCCTGGGTCAAGGGCTTTGACAAGGAAAAAACGGTTTATTCGTAATAACTTTTACAAACGGAATGGAACTGAATCGAAATTTGGCACACAGAAAGATATTATCGTCCTTAACATTTTTAAGTATAATAAGCTTTGGCGTAGGTCACGTGACATGTCACGTGGCCATTTTTCTTAAAATAGCAAATATTTGACGAATTGGTGACGGGTTTAAGAGAAAACATCAAATAAAAATGCTTTTCTGATGCAGATTAAATATCTCCAGCCCTTCACGTTTGGAATGAGTGTCCATTAATCTCTAAAAAAATATTATGAGGACAAAGGTCATTTTTCAGTCCAAAATTTAACCTATAATTATTTATAACTGTAATTTAAAGACTTGAGGACAATCATTCCAAACGTAGAAGGTTAAATATGTTAAGCCTCCATCGGAAAAGCTAATTTATTTAACTATACAAAGAAAATTCGCTACCAAATCGCCGATTTACGTAATTTTGAAATTTTGATCACGTGACATGTCACATGACCAAACTTTTGCGTTAAGGCAAAAGAAAACATCAAGATCAACATTCAGGGAAAATTTCATTTTGATCTAGGTTTTCTCGGTGAAGATATTAAGTGTCAACCATATTTTCCGAACACACTTTAAACCCAGGCCTTAAACTGCTTGAGCGATCTAATGGTATTTTTGTCCAGAATATCCATCCATATCAAGCTGTGTACTTGTTTAGCTTTCAAAGCTGGGTATACAGCTTAATTACAGATCGAAGTTTTGGTTCATTAAGACAACAAACTTAGTTAGGAGTTGTATATACAGCTTTCGTGTATTAAATTAAGAATGATGCAATCGTTAATCGATTGGCATAAATTGAGCACTGTAGTCCTTGTAAACATATGTAAAGTGATTTACATCTCACTACTACGGAGAGTTGCATCTCAGAGATTAACAGAGATTTATACTGCAGTTGCGTAGAAGATAGAGCTGAAGAATAAACCGAGTTGAAGTCCAAGTTCTGTGTGCGTTCCTGTTTCCAGTTGTTGCAGATCCCAGAGGTACCTTGGAACTCGTGACAAGTTCCTTTTCCGCAAGCCAAGCGAGTTGCTGAGTTATTTCCCAAGAGTTAAGTGCTACATTTCTCGCAAAGTTCTTGGAGTCTCAAGCTTCCTTTTAAGCGCTTGGAGCGGCAAAACTATATTGCGAGGTTTTGCCGAGTCACGTATTTCTAGTATTAGGTATGAAACAAAAAACGCTGGTGATCGTGTTCCTCGTGCCACAAACCCTCGCAATTCAGGAGCAAACACGCGCGAATCTCGTGTCGCTATTTGTACACTTTTAACAAAATTCCCCTGTATTTCGCCCACAAATTTGCATGTCGGTCGTATGTGACTCGTATGTTCACCACATGTACTCGTATGTTACTCGTATGTACTTGTAGGTCAACCGTGTGGTGTTCTAGTCACGAATGACTCGTATCAAGCTTGAAAATTAGCCGCATCTCGTGTCTCTTTCTTTGCTTGCTTGCGCCACAGAGCTTCACGCCACGCACTTTTGCGTCATGCGATGGGAAAACCAGGCAAGTTTTTTTTCAATGCTGCGGAGGTGTTCGCAAAAGCGTTCCCTAGCTAACAGCACGCCCAGTTTCACCCATGTAAATTGAAGAACAGCGACGACAGGATATGCAGTAAATGAGATTTGATGTCTGGCAAGTGATAGCTTCTTAAATGTTGATGGTGCATTTGGGCTTGTTTGTAGGCTGGTGTCGGCTGGGCAACTGCAGGACACCAACCCGATATAAATTTTAAGGCAACCCGAGATTCCACCGCCCTAAAGCGATCCACGCGCGACAAATTTATAAACCTCGCTTCGCGGAATAACGCAAATGTTTCGAGTTTTTAGGCCAAAACGTTTTTCAAATTTATGATGGCGTGATCAGCGCGCGCACAACACAGCTAGCACACAGCTACAGCTCGATGTAAACAAACCGATTCGTCATTCAAAAGATTCAAAAGATTCGTCATCATTTTTCCATATTTGGTTCAGATCCATAGCGGAGGGAACTAATCAGAAATCTTGAAAATTATCATCCAGAGGTGCACATTTGCTAATTTACCCTAGGTGCCAGAGTGTCGTCTTTCTAGGCAAGACGCGGGAGACGCGCGTGGGGGATAGACGCGTAACGAGAGAAGCGCGACCGAAGCGGGGTGATCTTCACACCTCGCGCTCTCGTTAATTGAGAGACGACTGGGGACGAGTCAGGATCCAGGGTGTTACTTTTCGGTGTTACTTATTCCGAGTATAAAATAATTCTTCGAGTCTTCAAGAAGTAAATCGTGGTTGATTTGGTAAGTTGTTCAATAACTTAAATTTCTTTAAATATACTGCTTTCGCTTACCGAAGTTGCATAGCATGTACCAGCTTAGTCGAATAGAACGCTTTCTGAGCTGAATTTTTTTCCCGCATCGAGGCGCCTCACGCGACCGAGAAAACTTATTGAGCCTCTTCGGAGGAAACCTATCGAACCTCTGTGGAGGATAAATGAGCCCTATTGTGCGAAAATTAAGCCCGTTCGCGGGATTGATGAAGGCATTCGAGGCATATTTGTAGACTCTAGACGCGCAACTCAAACTGTTCCTTTCATTGGCACATCTGTGAAACCTGTGGTAAGAACGGTATTCGGGACTGCAAGTTTCAATTGATGCCTATTCTTATGTTTGTTTTAGGAAAACACACTGTGCTCTGGCCATACTCGCTTTTGAATGCAATAATTTAAGGCTGATTTAGACGGCACAACTTTGTCACGTGCGATTTTTTGTAGCGCGCGCGTCAGGCGAAAATTGTATCCAAATACGCATCATGCATGGACTCGTGCATGTATAACGTTGTGTGTGGCTACGATTGTCGTAGGGTAAATCCTACAACTTTTTTCGTGTTGCACGCAACAGTCGTGAGCGAGTTATAGGCTGATTTAGACGACGCGATTCGTGTTGTGAGCAGGTTGCATGCGATAGCTGTGTGCTCACGGAAAGAGAAAGCCGTAGATTTCGTAAATACAATTTTACTCGCGAGCTATCAGCACTCACTCGAACTCAGATGCGAAGTAATACTGGTTATTAAACAAGCAAGAAAGTAATTTCGGAAAGAGATAAACTTCATCGCCTTTAAAAAGCTTAGGCCGATTTTTGCCTTCGAGCATTTTGTATGCGGATGCTCATGAGGAAGTGAATCGAACACTTGATTGCCGCCATTTTGGAAATAAGTGGCCGGGGATTCCGTGGCCGGGGATTCTAAAATCGCTCCGAAAATTGAAAGAATGTGACGAGTTTACATACACTGTGGACATTCCTGGTGTTTGCTGAATGTTTGGTTGGCGAGTTCTCATCGATCGAAGTGCGAACATGAATTGTACATTTGTATGAATGGGCGATGCACTGGAGTTTGACACTGGAATTAATAATCTCGTGTTCAAGAAATATGGACGAACAGGCAATCAACTCAGGTTAGTGTCAAGGAATTGAAGTTTCGTTACTGAAAAATTTGGAAAGATTTCCGTATTACCCCATACATTAGTTTTAATATACATGTATACTGTTCTTAAAACTGAAACAAAAGCCAAAACAAGAAAACGCCTAAAAAATAATAATAGCGCATACGTATAATAATCATACACGTATGCGCTATTATTTATTAACGTATGGAGTGTATGTATTTATTAATGTATGGAAATCTTACCAAAAACTGAAGTCTATATCAATGCGTGAGTAAGATACACGATTCTTTTATAGTGCTAAATTTTGAATTCCACTCGATTTTCCTTAAGTTTCAATGGCAATTTGCTTATAATTTTTTTACCATCCCCCAAAATTGTATTATTATCAGAGATAACCTTGTTATTTTACCGTACCCAAATTCGCAATAAGCCAATCAGCCAAAGTTTGAAAATGCAACAATTAACATCAACTTTACCTCTGGTTCCAAAAGTTCCTCCAACTGAACTGCTGAAGTGAGCATTTGAAGCTTCCATGTGACATTTACACTATTTCCAAGGTTATGTGTTCGTTCCCTCAAGATAAGACTTGTTAAATGATTTCTTCGGCATACACTGTAATTTTCTTGTTTTCAAATGCCGATAACAATTTTGCAGAGAAAGGTAAAACTCAAAGAAAAATTATTTTTCATTCATCACTTTTTGCGCAGTTTGTTGACTCATACTATTCTCCTCGCAGGCCACACAATAGGACGCCTGACAGATTTTATTACCGTAACTGCTAAAAATATCACCGGATTTTGGGCTGAATTTGGGTACGGTAATACCTAATCGTACCTTTTTGGTACCCTTCAGCGGCATATCAGGCTCGTTTGGTCTCACCATGGGTATTTTGGCTCAACTGTATCCCACCAAAATACGCAACATGGCTCAACCGAACTCGCCTGATATGCCACTGAAGCGTACCAAAAAGGTACAATTAGGTATAATTATCTGTTTTACATCATAGAAAATGAGACCTTTAGATGTACCTCTGGGCCCAGTTGTTCGAAGGTCGGTTAACGCTAACCCTGGATTAAAAGTGTTTTTAAAAACTTTTTTAGCTACACACGAAGACAAGTCGAAGTCAAAACTAAAAGGTGAAAATACTTTGAGAAAATCTCCATTGATTAAGTATTTACTGGAATCAAAATTGACACTAACCCTGGGTTAGTTTAATCGCACTTTGAACAACCCATCCCTGGTGCATTTGCATACGACAAGATTTCATAGATTTTCTTGGTCATCGATCAAAGAGTTGAATTGGTTGACCCTCAAAGGTCAAGGTATTAGCATCTATATTCCTATGCAGATGCTGCAATATCACAGCACACATTTAGTAGGCCTTAAATTTTTTTATCCTTTTTTTTATAAGTGTAGTGTTAATGATTTTCTTTTCCGAAGTGCGAGCTTGATGAAAAAAAAATGGTTATATCAAGTTTTTTTTATTTTCACCTGTTCCAAAATCTGTCGATGAATTCTTTAATTGTTTATGTGCATTCTTACTGTGCACGCAATTCATGTTGAAACACCATGCTATGTCATGCATGTCGACAAATTGTGATAAAATAAACAAAAAATAAATGTAGGAGGGTTAAATTTTTTTTATTTTTCTAACCCGTTGACATCGAATCCTGCCAACTTACGGCTGTCAGAATTTGCATGTTGCCAGTTGAATGAATTTGCTTAACACTGACCTATACTCGTATAAAATTTGGCATAGAAAGTTGCATTTTAAAGAATCATTTGCAATATTTTGTAGACTGAATAGACATTGGGGTCATATCCAGTAAGGAAGACCAATTTATCAAAATTTGGGTCGCCTTTAAGATACCTTAGATGTATCTCGGAAACAAAGTCAGTGACACCCTAATTTTTTTGCATTTCTGACATGAGAAACTTATAAATGCCTTTTATTATCATTATTATTATTATTATTATTATTATTATTATTATTATTATCATTATCATCTTATCTCTGAAATGAAGTCAGTGACCCCTCAATTTTTGCATTTCTGACACGAGTAACTCATTACCTACAGGTAGCTGTAGCATAAAACGTTTTAGAAAAAAATCAATGTTAGAAAATTTTAAATAAATTGATTTAACCCATTCATCATTCATACACACCTGAGGATTTTTACGTTTTTGAGTGATTTTCTGCATACAGTGACACGCCCCATAGGATTTCGTGACTTCATATTTGGAGTTACCATTGAAAGTGCTGCTGTTCTAAAACACTGAAGGCTCGAGTTTACTGGAAACATCATTGTGACGATCTCATTTTGCTTGGTTGATTTGCAATAAAGGGTCCAATATGAATTATCTACGATTTTTGGTAAGTTCACAGCCATTTTTCATCTTTAGTAGCTGCCTGATGAGCATCATTAAGCTTGGAGGTAGTTCAGAGTCCACTTCTCAATGAAGCGAGTTAGGTGTTGTACTTCATTTACGAATTTGGCTCGTTGCTCGTTGAACTGGAGAAATGGCCGCCTGGAAATGAAGTAGCTTTGGGACTCGACTCTGGATGAATTTCTCGACCTACCGCGGCATATTTTGGAAGTTGCAACCACAGGAGAATACAACAAGCACGAAATTTCGGCGGTGGGTCGGAGTGGCTGTGGACTTAGTATAAATATGAAATGTGTGCGGAAAGAAACGAACGCTGTCAAAATTTTTGGCTATTTCCCAGCATGCAGTGCGGTGGTGATATTGAAAATCGAGGCAAGGTCAGTATGCATTAGAACGAGAGGCTAGAGCTCGGCCCGAGCAACGAATAAGAGCAAAAAAATTCACTGCTAAGCTAGGACTAGGACTGAATTTTGCTGTGAATGTTGACTTTTGGGTTTGCCATGATGATTTGAATAAAAAATCACAAAAACGTGATTTTTGTTGTTTTTCTATGACGTTAAAAACGGTCAATTTTTGTTATTGTCCAAATTCAAACGCTGATATTCTGCAAAAATCGCTGACTTTTTTGTGTTTATTGGGTATCTCAATTTGAGGGACTTTCTAGTCAATGCTCAGAACTGCTAGTTAGGGCAATGTTCACGCGATTGAGAAAGTTGCAATTTTTTAAAGCAGTGGAGTATTGTACGGCCGGTTTTGGCCGGTGTAGGAGCGAATGGGGCATGGGTTAAAATTGATTTAATTTAAATTTATACAACTGTTGGTTCAAAGAAGGTTGTTCCCATTTGATATGCAGAGCTTCCTTTATTTAATAAGCTGAAAATTGGTGGAAGCATGATCTAAGATATTGAAACAATAATTATTGGTTGAACATAAACTGTGGCATTCTTTAGAGTCTTTCAGTGAGAGGCCCTATCAGTGGATAAGTGCTCACATACGTACCTGAGAGGGGATGTCTGTTTCCATCGGTGTAATTAATTTTATTTATATTACAGTGTACCTCACAATATTGTTATTATCAGAACAACAACTCTTAGAACAGACCCTACAGAAATATTATATATTGCTGTCTTGTTGTAAGATGAACTGTATTGTCAGTTGTATTTAAAAGAAATGAATGTTAATTAGCAAACATCTGTAAATCAGATACAGAACTCATCCTGATTTACATTTTTTTTTTTGCATGGTTTACTTTGGCCAAAGTGATATGAAGTCTGTTTTTTTTTGGGGGGGGGGGGGAGGGGCTCAACAAAGTTTTGTACGGGGATGCTCCGCCCTGAGGTCCAAACCCTTACCCTTTCATATACCGTTTTTGAGAGAAAAGTTACCTCTTTCATATAGAATGCGGTGTCCTTGACCCAACAAGCGAGTCAGACCTCCCTGTTTGCACTACATTATGTGTATCAACCACGGATTAATCATTGTCTGGCAGCGTGGAAGGAAGGATACCCTCTAACATCACATAAGAACTGCAGGCCAAAGATGCATAATTATGTGTTACTGATATTATGCATGTACGATGCAGATGTAACAATTACATACAAAATGATTGATTATTTTTCTTTGCCCTTGTCACCTGTCTGTTTGACATTGTATGCTATATATAATAATACTGTGTTACTGTGTGGAGAAATTAAATGCTGACCACTTGAAAATTAAAAGGGTGTTAAAATATTTGAACAGCCATATATAGTCAACCTGCAAAGTTTAAAAATAAAGTGCTTTTATTTAGGCCCGGTTCAGATACCAGACATGAAAAGTCTGGCGTACTCTGAATCAAAGTTCGGCAAAAGTTCAAATCGTTATTATTATTATTATTATTATTATTATTAAATTATAATTATTATTATTAAATTATTATTAGTCTGAATCAAAGTTCAGCATCTGAATTTGATTGAATATTTGACTGTGTAGCGGGTTTGAGTCAGAAACCAAATTTCACATGAGCTGAATCAACTGCATAAATTATTAAATGTAATTTGGAGCAAAGATCAATTTTTTTATTAGCTGGTATGTTAATGATTTGGGTCAACCTAAATTTGAATTAAGTTCAGCTCATGAAATGTAAAATATTTGTATAGGTATTTTTAATTTCATATCTGCATCTGAGATAATGAAGATTTTTTAATAAAAGTTCAGGGTGTCGATGTTAGACTTAAAGGCCCATGTTCACCCAATCTGCTTTGCGCGCCCGGGCTGATTTTCGCACAGACGGAAAATCGAAAACTCGACGTGCCAGCCAATCATAACGCTACATTGAACAATTGAACCGTTTCAAAACAAAAACACAAGCGCGCAAAGCAGATTGGATGAACATGGGCCTTTAAGCTGAAATTTTCCTCTGTAAAGTTTTCAGTTTTCCAAGATACAACTGATTGTCTCGTAACCAAGCACTCTTAAGATCAGGAAAGGTGATCTCGTATGGGAGATGGTCCTGTGTTTTAAATAGCTGATTGAAAAAGCATGAACACTAGCATTATTTTTTAAATATATCGAGGTGAAACCTGAATCAGTTGTGAGAGGAATAAACTACAAATCCCAGCATTAATTGTTATTGCGGTTTGATCTCCCATCCGATTGGTCACCATGCAATTCACATGTTATTATTGCTATTTAATTTAGCAATTAGTGTGGTGAGCATGGCCAGGGATTTTCTTCTTTTACCTTGGTAAATTCAATCAGGCTATCAGCTACCCCCTTAAAAACATTACAGGTCGCAGCTGCTAAGAAGTGGTTAGATGTCTTTAATAATGTGTCACTAAAAAGTTTAACTGCCAACTGAAGGTACAACTGTAATTACAGCTTTCAGTAAAATATTTAAAGCTATTTACGAATGCAAATTATGCAAACAAGGTTACTTATTCGCTGATAAAATCTTTAATTTTTCCTCCATTTCTAAGAATCTTTCCTTAGGTAAAACTATACCACTTCCCTAGCACTAGCGTTATCTGACTCTTCCTTTTTTTGAAAATGACCCTCGTTTTTTCGGTACCCGTCTTCGCTGATTGAAATTTTCAAACAAAAAAACAAACTCAAATTAATAAATATTAACTTTAATTTTTAGTTATAGAATACATTTTCCTCAGAAAAAAAGGCAATTGAAATATTGAATAATGACTTACAGACAAAATACTCAGCGCGTTCCGCTTATCATTTGGGAATGACTTTCATTAATCGGGAACGGATTGCATTATTGAAATCAAAATTCAGGTTTAAAAGTGATTATTGGAATCTTCCAACGGTAGCCTCATTCGAAACAGGGTGTCTGTAAAACCAGGAATCGACCCGGATCACCCCGGAACCTACCCGGAACACCACCAGAACACTACGGGACACACCTGGACTAACAGGAACACCTCGGAACCCACTAAAAATAAAAATAAATCAAAGGCTCCTTTGAAAAAGATTCTACACACCGTCGGACCCTCTCCTCTCCTAGGCGTTTTGCTCCACGGACCCCCCAGCTCACTGCGTACAACTTCCCGCCCCAATAAATGAGTTATTCAGGATTCCTATCACCTCACATTCTAAGAAACCATGCAAAATTGGCCGGTAAAACTTGCGCGACAAAATGTTCTTTTCGCGAACCGTAGTCTCCTACGCGGCCGTTATTTGTCACGTAACGCTCCTGATCCTGCACAAAAAATGTCTGCGTAAGAGACTACGCGAACCCCGAACGATGCGTAACAAAACACGGGGGTTTGTGTCTAGATTTTTTTTAACGATTTATGTTTTCGAAAAAATGCGAATTCCAAAAAGGGGACCTCTGGCGTGAGGAGGCAGGCAGGATGTAGTTTTTACGCCTGAGTGAGCATCTCTTTCAGAGCACTTTGTTGGCTTCTTTACCCAACACAATTCTGAGTTATCGTCTTTCCCTTTAATAGGGTGTCATTTTTCTGTTTTGGGCCTTAAAAAGGGTATCAATTTTCGATTTACCCATGGTTAAAGATCCTTCGCGGCACACACCTATCCTAAATTAACGCCACTACCCCACCCCCTGGGTCTCACGTCATCTGTTTCAGCAAAATTAAAGAAAATTGGAGTAAAATTCTTTCCAGTTTGTTTTCGAAAGTGATCTGCGACAGGCTCCTGTTTGCGTGTTTTTTTTTCACATTCACAGCGCTTGTTATGCCTTCTAAAGCCTCCGGAAATCAATCCTTCTAGAAACATTTTAGATATAGAGCGTTTTCGCTTGACGTCATAGCCGCCATATTGGTGTTCCCGTACAAAAGAATTTTAATTAACTTCTTTTGTTAGGAACACCAACATGGCTGCCATGGCCTTTGTCATTTGAGTCCCACGGGACTGAAGGTCACGTGAGTGAAAACGCTCTATACGATTCTTTCGAGTCGATGACAAGCACAGCAGGAGGAAAGTGACTCATGCAAATTTCCGCGTTGCAAAGCATATATCATTGTTTACGACGCCATCTTGAATTCAAGACTCCGACGATTTTCGGCTGTTTACTCTACGGATATAAAAACAATTTCCACGGCACGGCAACCCCGGAACGTAGAACGCTTTCTGTACTTGATTTTGTGGCTTCTTGAAGTAAGGGAACGTGTTTAGTTCTTCAAAACCCCATATCTGGCAAAAGAAGCAACCTTTTGCTCCGATTTCCCGCAGTAAAAATAATTTTTTGCAGGGGTTGAAGTTTCTGTATTTTGTTTTTATAAAACTCTGGGTGTGAAGCTACAAAACGAGAACATTCTATTTTTGAGCCAGCGATTAAAATGAGATTTGTCACCTGGGGTGTGAAAACCACTGACATAATTTTTTTCTTTTATGGCAATCGATCCTGGGCAAATGTGAATAAATTTGAGTTACTTGGTTCCAAAATGAGCTGGTTAAATCCGCGCCTGCTACCTTAAATTTGGCCCAGCACGCCATACTTTACAAAATAAATAAATAAACTTTACATTGTTTCCATGTGCTGTACCAATTCGCTCGACCGTCATTTCAGTGAAAAGCTGTGCAGTTATGATTCTGCCGCCTGCAAGATATTGCATCTCAATTGCGTTTTTGTTTTCCGTCGCAACGTTGTGTTTTATTAGGCATGTACGTAAATTCGTTTACAGTCGGGTGATCGAGTGAAATTTGGTGCCTCTGCCATACCTCGTTCACTAGTCTTTGCAGCGTATTCACGAGATAAAAACTTTCAGCTGCTTACGCGAGTTAGCGCGCGCAGAGTTTTGAGAAAAAACAAACGTGGCGCCTATTCAGCGATCATTTTATTTCGCCCAGCGTGGATCGCGAAAGTGTTGTTTTTCGTCTTAAAATCAAACAATTTGTTGTTCGTAAAAATGTTTGTTGAATCAATAGATAATATAACGAACCATTGAAGAAATACACTGCCTTTTTGGTCGTTTTGTCTTTGGATCGAGAACCCAGTCAAATGCAACGCATGCGCAGTTGATTAAAAAATTGTGACTGGATGTTTTAGCGACTTTCCTCGGAAACGTGCTGATTTCTAGGAAACCACTCATTATAATTTCACGGAATTTGGCACAATAATAGTTCCGAATATGCCGAACTCACCTGCCATCAAAAATTTATAACAGAGGAGATTTTTACAAAACCTACACATATTAAACCACATATTACGGAAGATCCCTCTGTCAAAATTACATGAGACTAGTGTTAACATGCAAGTATTTTTATGAGTTTACTGCAGTCAAATGATGGACAAAATCTAATGACTAGATTTTCTAAAAATAAAGGAAACCAAATATTGCAGGCTCATTTACAAGCCATGGCAACACCCTAAAAGCTCAACAAAAATATGAAAATATATAGCTTGTTGCTTAATCGTATGCCGCGCCAATTTTGGACGCCCAGACGTTAGTGGTTTTAAAATGACAATGGATGACGCATAGGTACAGTGAAACTGTGTTCAGCCACCTTAACTTATTTGTTGGCGAATAAACGTCTGATGCGACTCTTTCTTTTTCTTCATCCTGCAAAGAAAACTGGGAGAGGTTCTCCCGAGGAAAGGTTTCATATTGTCATTTGATCAATTTCCACTTTCTGTTCTAGATGAAAAAAATTGTCACATTTTGGTGGACGATTGCCTCGCCTCGCAACTGCATGTCTCCGGATTCACATGGTGCAGTGTAGAATATTTAGAAGTCGAAATACCGTGTAATGTAAGCGCTCAATGAATCCAAATTCTCTGTTGGTGACGAATCCGGTGAAACTTTACGAATCCGGAGATTTTTGTTCTAGTGTATAGAACACTCATGTTCATTGTCTTACCCTTACTTAACATTTGCATTTATGGGTTTCATATTGACATTGACTTTGTATTTCTATCTTATAGATTACATTTCCTCCACCTTGAACCTTTTCAGGGGTTCTCTTCCCTCAGGTTTCATATAAGACAAGTGCTTCGAAGGATAACTGCCGAGTATACGTACCATGTGGTTTGACAGGAGACTTAAATGTTTTCTGTTTGTGTTTGCAATCTCGATTGGTTTACTTTTCGGCTACCAGTTACTCATGAAAAACGAAGCAGCCAAGTCTTATCTTCCCGACCACCTCTCTGTCCTCTTTACAAAGTTCAGCAAAAACGAAAGAATTGCAAGTACGACAGACACGACGAACACGTCTCAAGTGAATAACACTGATGAGCGACGTCAAATCTATGACCACTACGTTGCAAGATTCAACTCTGCTCTTATTGGTAAAGAGTTTAAATTTGACGATGTAACCTTAGCCATTTTAAAAAATATTCTTTGGAATCAAACCTTTAAGCGAAAACCAGTCGAGTCAGTGGATGTAAAGACGCCATTTTTCGACATCGTTGTTCCTGTGACCGCGTGTTCGAGTAACCACTTTGCAGAATTCAAGGCAAACATCGGAGAATTTACAAAACATTATCCAGGAGTAAAGTTGTTTTTCTACGATCTAGGACTAAGTGACTCGGAGGTCGATGAAGTTAAGAGCATGCCTTTTACGGAATACAGAAAGTTTCACTTTGAAGCATATCCAGAACATGTTCATGACTTGCTTAATTATGCTTGGAAGGTACTAATTATTCAACAAATGTTGTCGGAATATGACGGAACGATGTGGTTGGATTCATCTGTAAAGTTTCTCGGGAATCCGCAAAATCACACTTGTGCTCTGATGGAACAGTTGGCTCGCCACAACTCAGGAGTTATGTTTTATCTCATCACAACTGGTCACTCCATTATAACTGCTACTCATCCTGGAATGATGGAATACTTTCCGATGGAAAAAGCTGGAGCAGTTAAGGATATGTTACAAGCTAGTGCAGTAATTTATATCAACAAGGATGAAGTTCAGAGATATATTTTGAAATGGCTTGTCGTTTGTGCCCTCAAACCAGATTGTATGGCACCGCCCGGCGCAACGCTATATTGTAACTCTAACTTTCCTCGAGACAGGTTTGGAGGTTGTCATAGGTACGACCAATCTCTTCAAAACATACTTGTTTCTAACGCGTACAATCATGAAGAGGAAAAATATCACTACACGTTCTACGAAACGTTTGCTGCTATGAATCGTGGATAGAGAAGTCGGTACGCTGTGTTTTAATTAACTCCATTTAAGTTCAAGTTTCAAGTTTATTTATTCACACTTATTCAATTACAATACAACAACAATAAAGGGAAAAAAAAGAAGTAAGAACAGAGCTAACTATACATTGAATTAAAAATAACAAAGAAAATAGTGTGTTGCAGCCAAAGGAGCCAAGCTTTCGAGTTGGCTACTACCACAGAGCGGTTGCAAGTGGGTGGAGTTTATACAGTACATACATTTGGTTATGCCTACTCAATAGTCCAGTTGCCCCAGATCACAACCAAAAAGATTTTTATTTGGGCATATAGTTATTTTCTCGATAAAAATAGGTAGAACAAAATTATTTTCTTGGGAGTACGCATTGTTCAGAAAAAAGTTTATTATTAATCTGTTTGATTGTTAGCTGATTAGCGTAGCGTTAGCGTATTCATTATATATTAAGATCCCTATGGAGTTTAAGCATGCAACCACGCAAGGAACTAGAAAGACGACGTCCTTACAAACTGAATTACTACTTTAGAAGTAGCTCACGATGATCTAGTCCGGCCATGGAATTTAGAATTTAAAAAGGAGACGACTGGCGAGTTATCCACCCTCGTATAGGGATGGATAAGACACAGGAAAATGGTTGATTCTGTGTACTTTCTGTCAAATGTCAGAAGGATCTCTCGAGCATCTTTTTTGTTATTGCAGTTTCAGCTTAGCCTTCTGAAGGTCTAGTTCTTTGGCTGAAGTCCGTACATATTAATATTGACTTTTTAAATGATTGCGATATCATTTTTGGCCTAACCGAGAACATTGTTACATTATTAATTGGATCCTTTTAAATCATAATCATCATTGTAAACAAATCATTTACTACAACCGGCAGAAGAATTCTTTACCATCTTTCAATCAAGTGATCGCTATTAAAGCTAAAATACATTGAATCCATTGAGTGCTCAATTGCCCTTGAGAACAATAGATTGAGAATTCACAACGAAAAGTGGAAGCCAAAAATCAACTTTCCGTGTGACATAGCATATGGAATTTTTTAAGTCTTTTGGAAAATTGTGTAACATTGTAATATGTTATGTAATGAAATACCGTAGGTAGTGTGATGATCATTTTTTTTTAGTTTTTTTTTCTGTAATGCAACGTAATGCAATGTAACGGAGTGTAATGTTTTAGTAAAAAGAAAATGTTGCCAATATAGGAATTCTTTTTGTGACAGGAAGTTTGCATAGTGTTTAAACTTAGCGTCAGTTAAGAAAACAGGGTTAAGCACGAAACACTGAAAACACGTACGGTATTCGTTGTTAAGTTTTATTGCGTTCGCAGAATTGGTTGATGTTCCTGTGGCTTACCATACCAAGACGATTAGAGAATTTTTGGGTCGACAGCCAAACGTACCCCCTACTGCATTTTTCAGGGATGGTCCGGGTGGGCCTCGGGCACAATTGACTCTATTTCGCGTGGGCCGGGTGAGCCTCGGGCACAATTGTCTCTATTTCGCGAATCCGACGAAGGGCTAGCGCTCGAAACGTCAGCTTTCACGAATCTTTTTACGGTGGCTAATTTACCTTATCGACTCAGTCGATAAAACCAAACTCTTGTACATTGCTTTTACCTTGGTTGCGGTGTGTGTGTGGATTCCTTCACTCGCCGTATATGAGTAACATTGAATATGAATATTGCTTTCGAATAAAAGAAATGTTATGTTGTTATTTTAGGTTGTGTCTATCAAAGCATGAGGAAAGTGTGCACGGCCGCACAATTCGACATCGCTGTGTCGCGATATGTATAAGGGAAGGTGGTTGCTATGGAAGAGTTCCAAACGTTATATACAGTATGTTGCCCAGTATCCGACCACTTCAGTTTAAAACTGCTATAAGTTTCCTTCCTCAGTCGCAAGAATTCTGAAATTTGGCTTTGAGACAATCCATTTAGTCTGTAATATGATGAAAAAAAAGTTTACGTTTTTACTTTCGTATCCGTCGTTGCATTTGCATTTCTGCAGAGCTCCTTTGTAAGCGTAAATATTAGCCATGAAACTTTCACTCGCCTTGACAGAACGGCGCCTTCTGCAAGTGTTTCTCAAGCTAAAAGCCCGCCAAAACTTGCATTTCCAAGCTGAAATTGAAAAATTGAAATTTTTTTCTAACTGGTCGGAAACTGGGCATCATGCTGTAATGGGTTTCTTTGCTTCCTCGGCTACAATGTTCAGTCACGTTTGTTCTGTTAATGCTTCCATCAAATTTTATGGATGGCAACCATATTTGGTAAGTCATGTGACCAAAACAAAACCCAAAAAACTCAAACTTCTTACATTTTTCCCAATAAAACCAATGACAACGGCTTAAGAACATCCTAATAAAACATCTGTAGCATGGATTTTTTTAAGTTCACGTTATTGAAAAAGCTATGACGTCAAAACGGTAATTCCATGCTACAGATTTTTTAAAAAGTGGAATTGCTTATGATTCGCTAAAAAATATAGATTTTTATCTCTTAAATTTCAACGCTTTTGCATTCTTACGCGCGGTTAGGGACTGGCACTAGTTGCGCATGTACAATGTCGATTTAGTGATGTCTTGTGTCCAGTTTCATAGTTCCCACCATATTAGCAGTTTATGACACGTGAGGAATGCTAACCATTAAATAATGTCCCTAGCAACGACTCTAAAACTTTAGTTAAAGTGGATATAACCCCCAACAGGAACACCAACATGGCTGCCATGGCCTTTGTCTTTTGAGTCCCACGGGACTGAAGGTCACGTGAGTGAAAACGCTCTATAGTCGATCTTTGTTTAGAAATATCGAGCGATTTCAAATATTATCTTGGCTTCGAAGTTACTTCGAAGCTTCTCTCGTGGTCTCCAAACTTCCCGCGTGCATCCATAACTCGATAGACGCACGCTAAGCATGAGCCAATTCTTCTCAAACTCATTAATAATTCATAAAGTGACCAGCAAATGAATGATGTCCATTTGGGTCAGGTGGATTAGTCTTGATACCCAATAAAACACCAGATCAAAATCTTAAGGGTTTTGATTTCAGTTCAAAACCGTGTTTGATCTCAAATCAAACACTTGCATATTAATGAGTTTTGCAACAATACATGTTATTCCACTCAATTATATAATTACATTCGGAACCTTACATTCCTTTCTTGGTCTTCAAATGTTAACCCTCTCGTGTGCCATCTTTCGATTCCGCGTCCAATGCTCGGTGAAACAGAGTAAACCTTCAAAACAATAATCTGAGTATTATAACTGGAACTTCAACATGACATCGACATTTTAATTAAAAAACAAAATGGACCATTTTTCTCACCTTCGGTCGCCATTATCAAGATGATTTAATGCTTCAGCACCTTTTTTCTCTTCTAGAAAGCGTCGGATACCGCATATTATGCCATAAACAGTCTTCGGTGGATATATCTCTCCCGACTTTTCCCGACTTTTTGGCCACGTCCATGAATTTGCTAAGCTAATAATTCAAACTTAATGCGTCCGTTTCTTCAATACGAGCAGAAAGTGACATAATGATTTATCTTAAATCATAGTCCTTAAACATTCCTCTCGAATCTCAGAGAACGGGAACTTGAACCGTCCGAGAAGTTTGCCATTCGTAGAAAATTAATGGATGTTGCCCGTTTGTTTTTTATATTTCGTTGACGGGGGAATAGCTTTATCGACTAGATTTTCTTCTTCGACAACCGTTTTAGCATCCCTAAACCGAGACGCTTCTGTTTCGCACATGGTCTCATACCAAATGGCGAAACACAAGCTCAATAAAATTATGCATGTGACGGCATTTGAAAAGGACAAAGCCACTAAATTGAATAACTGAATAATTCTGTATTGTTTCATCTGAGAAGCCAGATAAAAAACTCGTGCTTTGGGTTTCATCGGGGCATCCAAACACCTTGAAACAATAAAAGCACGAGGCCGCTTCGGCCGAGTGCTTTCATTGCTTCTCGGTGCTTGGATGCCCCGATGAAACCCTCGCACTCGTTGTTGATCTATTACTTCAATTATATAGCATCTATTAAATAGCGTTCTATCACGAATGCTGTTCTCTTATTGGCTACGCTACTCACTATCTATTCTGTTGTAGAAAGTGAGTAGCCTAATGGCGGCCGCTTGACGCTTCTTCGCGGTTTTTAAGTTTCTGCGAAGAGTATTTGTTAAGTTTTGAACGTCTAGTAGATTTATACTAAAAGAATTAGATTATTCGCTCGACATTTCTATCCGTGACAGAAATCTTGAGCTCATAATCTAATTGTTAAATATATAAAGGCAACCCGAGATTCCACTGCCCTAAGCGTCCACGTGCGAATTTTTCAAAATTATGATGGCGTGATAAGCGCGCGCACAACATAGCTCGATGTAAACAATGAAATGAATATGTTTAAAAAAATGTTATTAAGGTGGCTTACTACAGTTTATAGGGGTCACCAGATGCTTCCGATAATATCGATCACAGGTGACCATTTTGGGGAACAAGCAACAATTACAAAGTCAAAACCATCGTACAAGACAGTGGGTGTTTGTAATTTCACCATCCTCTGGTTAGAAGTGGCTTAACGCAAGCGACCGAGTGGTTGTCAGAAGACTGGGTTCTAATTCTATGAGGACGTTTAACTTAAAAATCACCCATACGACCCTACCTCAAAATCTTACCATTTAAACTTTGGATAAAAATAAACGTTCTTACAAGTTAAAACAAAAGTCTGTAAGAGAGTTTTTCGCATATCAACGAAAATATCAAAAATAGGAATTTCGAAAAATATTTTAAAGTCTGTCTTACAGATTTTCAAAAAAAATTGTCTGCAGATCGATGTTGATGTATATTTAAAAATATCAAAAATTGAGCATAGGTCGTACGGCTAGATTTCGAGAAATTCACGACCAAAAAAACGTTTAGTACGATCTCCGAGCATGCGCAGTACTGCGTACACCACGGCCATTCACTTATCTGCGCGCGCGGCTGCTTGCGCATTACTAACTGCGTGCACGAGATCAGAGCTTCGTTGTTGTTTGATAAATATTTAAATTACCTGCGCAGCGTTATACTGAATAATGAAATGAAAAAAATGTTGAAATTGACGCTGTTCATATAATTTTTCTCTACCGACGTTTCGGCAATGCTGCCTTCTTCAGGGTACAAAAATAGTTTTGTACCCTGAAGAAGGCAGCATTGCCGAAACGTCGGTAGAGAAAAATTATATGAACAGCGTCAATTTCAACATTTTTTTCATTTCTTCGTTGTTGTTTGCTCGCGCGCGTAAGGAAATTTATTGTCCCTCAAAACTGTATTCGGCCACCTTAAGGAGGCTCGAAAGGGTTTCTTACAGCTTATGTACATGTCAGAACAATTACACATTAAAATTTTATGGTTTTAGTCTCTGAAACAAATTGTAGATAAGCTTATGACATGGTTGTTAAAGTTTCCTTCAAGACCATTTATGACGTCATATCTGTTGTCATGGTTACTATAACCCTCCAAAGAGATACCCCTCAAAAGTCAGTTTTTAAATCTATCTTTAAAACTAACTCGGTGACCTATGTTTTTTATAAGCGTTTTTAAAAGTTTGCAATATTCCTCACCTCCTGTGTAAATTTGAAAAAAAATCTGTATTGTGGAAATCGAGATAAATCGAAAAAGGCCTTTTAAAGATTTAAAAAAATTCCACTGTACAGTTTTTTTCCAAAATGTCTCAAATGTTAGATAAAGTTGAATGCTACTTGCATGAAAAAATTCAACATAGGTCACCGAGCAAAGTTTTGAGATAAAGAGGAATATTTTATGCACGATTTATTTCCGGTTCGCGCGATTTTACGCAGTATTTTTATTTCCGGTGAGCTGCGCGCGCTACTTTTTGATAGGAAAATCAGCTGACATATGCGTCAAAGCATGACGAGTGCACGTCGCGCGCGCACGCAGCTGAAAACCCTTTCGAGCTTCCTTAAGGTTCACACGTTTCGGGACTTCTGTCCCTTCCTCAGTGAATACCCGTTAACTGAAAACGCGCGTCAGTTATTTAAATGTTTCAAATGACGTCATGTCGCAACATTGTAGCGCGCGCGGATGAAGTCTGAAGCCAAACGAACGCAACATTTCAACGCAACATCTTGCAACATTGTTGGATCGTGTTGTAAAGGAGCTGGTCAAACGCGAATTGTCAGCGGTCCACCAAGAGTGTTGATCTGGGCCGCTGAATTGGTGTAGGCGCAGGTCTTGCAACGTGGACCGCGACAGGGAAAGGTTCCATTAGAGTCAACTCCCGTATTCAAGTTGGACTGAAGATAGCTGTGGACCAAGGAGTCTTTTAAATTGGAGTCGCGGCGGTACGCACCAATGACTCGCAAGCTACGAAAGATTTCCATGGTCTCAGGATCATATTTGAGGATTTCAAAGTTTTTAGTAAGGATGATCTTGACACAGCTGTTGGTAGGATTATAGGTAAGTATCAGAGGAATGACTTCTTTGTTGGTGCTTGCATCGTCAGATGGTCGCATTGCTGCCTCTCGTGAGATGGTGCTGACGCGTTGGAGAGCTCGATCTACGACTATTGGGGGATAATTGCGGTGCAGGAAGAAAGATGCCATTTCCTTGCTTTTGTTGATGAAATCGTTCTCATCACTGCATATCCGTTTAAGGCGGAGAAATAGGCTGTACAGAATGGAGTCTTTAAAACGGACCGGGTGTGAAGATGAGTATGTGAGATATGAGTGAGAGTCGGTTTCTTTGTAGTGTATGGCCGTTGCTAAGCAGTTGAGCACTCAAGTAGATTAAGGCATGGTCCCCCTAATCGATTTTACCATTTTTCCGAAATTCACCCATAACCTTCTTGAAATACGCGCAATCTCTGTGAAACTTTGCCAAAAGTTGCGCCTTCGTGTGTTTTATCTAACTCTGATTTGAGGGGTCGAGGTGAAATTCGATATTCACAAAATCCAGATTTTAGTTGTTCTTGATGTTTTGTAATTAAGTTTCAAGCTTTTGATGGTCCTTGTTTCAACCAGCAAGGCAGTATACAAAAAACCCCCTTGTGATCCGCATTTAACACTAACAAGCGGGGGCGTGGAGGGGAAAGGGGTTATTTTACGGTTTTAAGGACGTTCGCGCTAATTGTTTATGCGCATCCTTACTGCGCACGCAATTCATGTCGCAACACCATGCTACGTCATGCACGAGCGCGCGCGCAAGAGAAGAAATCTAAGCACATAAAGGACTGGTAAATAATGGAAAATGTTAATGTAGAAAAGTGCCGAAAATTTGAAAGTTTTCAAAAAGGACTGGTAGTCGTTGCGTTAACTTTGCTTAGATTTAACTCGCTTGGATGGTCGGTGACCCCCATTTTTTTTTTTGATGGATAATTTTCTTTGCCGCTTCTCGACAGATTGTGAAAAAATGAACAAAATATCAATGTAGGAAGTTTAATTTTTTTCCATTTTCTACCCGCGCGACATCGAATCTAGCCAATTTGCGGCTGTCAGAGTTTGCAAATGCTGTTGTTTAAAGATTAAATTTACTTTAAAAACGTCACCAGTTGAATGAATTTGCTGATCAGACCTACTCGCATACAATTCGGGAAAGAAAGTTGCATTTTAGAGATTTATTTGCAATATTTTTAGACTAACAGACATTATTGGGGTCTCATCCCGTAAGGGTCGCCTTTCAGATATGTTATCTCGGGACGAAGTCGTTTACCCCCTCATTTTTTTGCTTTTCTGACACTAACAACTCATAATCTAGCTGTAGCAAAAGTTTTATAAAAAAATCAATGTTAGTAGATTTTCGCGCGAACGTTCTTAAATTCGCTAGCAGAAACGCGCGAGAATTCACGCTTCGGCGCTTCATGCTTTTGCGAGCAGCACTAGTCATCTGAGCGAATAAGCCTAAAACAAAAAGCGAAAGAGAAAAAAAAAGTAAATATAGATTACTTCATGGTTGGTGAGCACGTACGATTTTTATTGACGAGTTGTGAAGAATCACAAACGAACGAGCTGAGCGAGTCTTCGAGCGAGTGAGTTTCTGATTCTTCACAACGAGTGAATAAAAATCGTACAAGCGAACCAACCATGAAGTTAATTATTTGTTTATTTTATAAGTACTGAGATTTCTTTCAAACAATAATGACAACAACGATTAAATGAGTTTAGTTCACTCAAGAACTTAAAAGAGTCGACATTTCCTTTTCAAAATTTCTAGGCGATGAAAATGATTTTTATTCACGCAAAAGCCTATAAAAGATTCAACATTTTCTTTTTGAAATTTCAACAAAACGAAAAAAATGTAAATAATAAAAGCTAGTTATTTACTTTATTCAAAGGGCCTCTACTGATAACAGTTTTTTACCTTTGTAATTACTGAAAATGTTACCCAGTATAAATAAATAAAGTATCAAAGCAATGTTATTTAAAGTCAAGTTTACTCATCATCACTGTCGCCCAAAGGCCTCGGTCTCTTCCATCGTGGCAACGCTTCAACCCACCCCACCCCAGCACATATCTCTATGCTCTTTGCAGCCTCTGAGTCCAAAATGCATGGTGTTATATAACCACAGTGTGTTTAAAAGCGCTTCAGGATTTCGTGTACCAAGGAGGCTTTTTTAGTAGAGCGTATCAGTTCAATTCATTACTAGTTAAAGCTACCGAAGCGTTTGGCTTATTTCCTTTTTCTTCAACTCTTTTTGTTTGGACAAAAGGACTTTCCTTGTCTTCTCAAATACGAGGTCATTCATGATACTGGTAGAGTAGTTTTTCTTCTTTAGATGTCGCTCAAAGTTTGCCAATAAACTTCGGAGCAAAGAAGGATCATACTCTTTGCTAACTTTGGTTCTGACCGAAAAGATGAACTCACATATGCATTCGTTCAGCTCCACTGCTGGAATTTCTTCAACTTTTTTAAGTTCATTCTTGGTTTCTAAAAGGTTTGCAAAATTTTTACATCTCGTCGCTTTGTTTTCTTGTTCTGCAATATAATTGCCACCAAACCGACGTACGCAAATCTTTCCGACATATTGAAAAAAGGCGGCTTCCCAGTTTTCGCGCCAAGGATGATGTAGTTTACCGTACGATCACTTTTCACAAGTGAAAAAACATCGTTCGTCCAATCAGACGCCGCGAACGATGTTTTTTCACTTGTGATACTTTATCGTTCGCGTCGCTGATTGGCTGTCACTAAAACAGAACGAATTTTCATCACTGTCAATCTATGAATAAATCTCAGTACTTATATAATAAAATGATAAATGTTAAGTTACCATTTTAATTCCATTTGCAGTTTACAAATATAAGCATATTCAGTTAACAAATAAGAAAACATCTTAGCGTGATATAAAAACTAAACATTTGTACAGTGACGCAATACACTTGGGAATTATGCATTGTATGAAACTGGTATGAAACTAGACAGCTGGTTGACGAATTACACTGGGGAATTACCGAGACATTTGGATGACGTAATAAACTGGGGAATTATACACGAACAACGGTCACACAGTTTGTGTGGGCCCCCTGTGGTTTGAATTACAAAAAAATGTTTACATCTGAGTGAATGCTCGAGTGATAATTTGCATAATTGTCCCCGTATAAAATATCTCGTTTAACTCTTCGCGTATTCACGAGATAAAAACGGATATAAAGAACATATTCTAGTAGCTATATGTCAATTAAAGACAGCCACCTGGCATTGTGATGGCGGTTTGCTTAAGTAGAGAATATATTTAACCCTTTTTTTGTTAATCACTAGCTACTTAAGAACCCGAAATTACATCGAATTTTCTTTATGTAGATGAAGCAATTAATTACGCCTTTCGGTAAAGCTTTTTCTTCGCTTTAATATTGACACGGGTTAAATTAAAAAGTAAAGATCATTCACTAATGCTTTAATGCGACAAAGGAGACAATTGCAACAATAGCCTTCATTGCTATTGAGTACCTGACGTAGGATATTAATATTATGTCTTTCGGTGAAGTTTTTCCTTCGCTTTTATATTGACACGGGTTGAATTAAAAAGTAAAGGTCATTCACTAATGCTATAATGCGACAAAGGAGACAGTACAGTGGCCTTCATTGCCATTGAGTATCTGACGTAGGATATTCAGATATGAAACATATTAAGCTGGTATCTGTTTTGTTTTTTGAGTAATAATACATTCATATTTTACTATTGTCTAAATAAAAGAAAAGGTAAAACATGCAATTGACATGTTTTTTTTTTTTTGGTCCGCTTCCCAGAAACCCAGAAACAATTCCAAAGTAAGAATCGATTTTATGGTCGGATAGTTTGTATTTACTTCTTTACAAAAGATGGATTCTCAAATGGTGCCAAAATTTAAAGATGGTAGTCAAGAAAACGCGTGAACTGAGATAAAGCATCTAGATCTATTAGAGTGGGCGCCAAAATTAATGAAGATACCCCACAGGACAAATGACCGAGTCAAGAGAAGTAGTGAACAAATTCGTTAGTTCAATTCTTAGTGTATATATTACGTGTACACTGTTTTTTTTTAATAAGGCTGAGATGGGTTTATTGACGGCGAATTCGAAAAGGAAAGGCAGTGTAGAACAACCTTTGTGGTTAGTTAGGTAAATCAAACCACAATCAAGCACGGATCACTTGAATTGTTTAAACGAACAGCTGTATGCGTCTCCCTCTTAAAGAAGAACCTTTAAAGCGTATTCAGGTGTACTCTGAATAAACTAAACTGTATGTTTTTAAAGAAGTACGGCTCATTCAAATGGCTATAAATCATTTTCATTGTATATTAACTTATCCAAATAAAGCTTTAATGATATCTCGGCTTGCACGATCAGCGGAAATCTCATAATGAAATATTTAAATATCGTGATATATGAAATATCAATAAAACTCCTTTTCGTAGACTAGCAGTGAACTGTCTTCCCCAGTGAATTATTCACAAGCACTGTGAGAAATCAAATAAAAGTGGCAGGCTACTGCAAAAGGCTTTTCATAACCCTTTTGCATATTTGCGTTGAAAAGAATAAGTTACCCATGAAGCAAACAAGAAACAACCAAAGAAGAATGAGAAAAGAACAAAAGAGTTGCACAATTTTTCTTGTCATATCAGCCATATAATGACTGATAGCAAGTCCAACCGTTCCTTTGTTTAAAGGCTTTAACGATAAAACAAGAAATAACATCTGCCCGGTGATGCGTTCACGACGCTAAGGACAACAGAAAACTAGATTGAGAATCGTTTACAAAGTATTTTATTTTTGTTGTACTATTAATAATAACTCTGGGTCTCTCAAATATCTAACAGCATAATTCAAACTTGTAAGAATCTTTAAAGGTCGGCTTTTGCTGGGTCAACGTTTTTCAACGGAACCGGTTTTTTCACCTGTTTTATATCCATCATACACTAAGTGACTATCCGGTGATGGCCTTGAAATGTAAATGCTTTCTTAGGTCAAATTAAGATTGAAGTAAAGTAATTCATTTATCACCAGCGATGCATTAACAATCATTAAAACGGTAATACATGTCTATTCTGGCACCAGCATGGCTCTGAACGGTAATCGCATAAGATCGATGGTTCCTTATTAGTGTTTTTAATTTTCTTTTAGCGAACTAAAGCGAGTTCAGGAGAGTAAAAACACAATATTCAGAGCATGTGCATGTCAGTGTTTTTATATAACTTACCATAGTTCAGAGACGTTAATTTCGTCGAAGTGAAACAGGCCGTATTTTTAAACGAATATTTTCTAATTATTCTTAGAAAGAAACAGCTGTTGCTTTCAATTTGCTCTGTGCATTAATTACTTTTCATTCGAAAAGGTATAAGTAGCATTAGCACTTAAGCGATCTACCATTAAAAAATATCGTGGGACGCGTGTACAGTTGGTACTTTGTAAAGAAGTTGGTCCTGTGCCTCTTCTTGAACGTGAGTGAAACATAGTTTCTGTTTCATTATAACAACAATTTTGATAATATTTTTTTTTACTTAGCAGCCACAACCTCTGTGGTGCCGCTTGTTCTTAGTCGGGTTACAAAGGAAGTTCAACTGGGTCGCCATTGACACGAACTGAAGCCGGGAAGCATCACTCAGAAATAAGTGGTCGCAACGAAACTGAAAAAATATATAAATTTAACAACTTTCTAATATTAGCTTTAATTCATTCTTTTCTGTAGATGAATTCGGTGAAGTTCTCTGTGGTTATTATGACAATATCCGTTCTACTGATGGTGATATCGCCTGCAACTGCTAACGACTGCCGCAGAACTTGTTACAACCATCAGAGGTTTTGTTTTCAAGGCTGTGCAAAGACTAATAATAATCTGTGTTTTAAAAAATGTGAAACCGGTTACGGTAAATGTGTTAACAGATGCTCTGGACGACTTCTTCGCCGCGACGAGGACTTGCTTCCTCAACGCTTCCCTGATAAAGGATTTTATTAAATGAAACTCTATTTTCGAACAATGAACTCGACAACAAACAAGTGTGAAACACTGTCAAAAGAAGTGTTGTACGTTTTTGCGTGACCGTGCATGGAATAAACAACTAGAAACATGAAGTTAATGAAACCTTTATAGTTATGTCCAATTACTTATACCAGCTTAAATATTTAATCAGTCATGTTGTGTTTAAATAAAATATGTTTTTAAAGGATGACCTCGGACTACTCGAGTTATCGCAACTGCCGAGAGAGGAGACGGGAGACGTAAAGCAAGAAAAGGCCACTAACTTTCAATAGTTCCAATCTCTTTAAATTGCTCGGTTCGCACATTTATTCTATGTTACTGATGACAATCAATTCTCGTCATTCTGATAATATACTTATGAAACTTCTCTTCCCTTCCTCTCCACTACATTTATATTTTTGGTCCAAAAGCAATTTATCGACGGATAGATTTTGCCTTGCTTGTGACGTAAACGACGACGGGAAAACGTACTGACTGATCTGGGAAAGCTTGATCCACCGACTTGTTGCGAAAAGGAGAAATTGTAACGATTCCTCGGTACCAAGATCTAACTTTAACTGGACCTCTAACACGGGACAGCAGTGAATCAAACATAAACTAGATCAGTCCACACAGTTTAATCTCAACTCAAAAATCAAAAATAACAATTACAAAAAAAAAGACGCGGATGTAAAAATATATACAGCGAAAAGAAAATGTGTGAAAAAATGACATTAGTATGTGCGAAGAAAGTGACAAAAGAACGAAGAAAATGCTAATTAAAAATATTCATAAAATGTTAAAGAAATGTTCACTGTTTTAAAAGAATTGAATATTGTCTAGGTAACGGTTTGGAATTGTTATCAGCGTCCGGAGAGTTGTCTTGGCAGTATGCCATGACTCGAGGGTTTTCCGCACGCGATAGTCGTCTTTATCAACAGCAAGTGCATTTTTAAAGTCAACAGAGTGATTTACATGCGCGCCTTTTTCATCATTCGTAAAAGGCTGCAGACTGGTAGCCGAAAGCTCAGTTTTTAAAATAATTTTTAACCAGAGAACGTTTTTTAAGATTTTAATATGTTTAACCCTGGTTGCTCATCGATTTTTGCTCAAACATATTATCTTATTAAGCGTTGTGTCATGGTTTCCAAAAAACTAGATACCCGGCAGTCTTAAATAATTCTCGTCTAATTTCCACGAAATATAATTATCTCATTTAATTTTTTTGAGAATAGTCGATCTTTTTTAGAAATGTCAATCGATTTATTTTGGCTTTGTAGTTGAGGAATTTTTTGAGCTTGGCGGCATATTATAAAATCTCGATGTTTTCGGCAATTAGAAAATATTCGTGCTCTGACTCCACGGAGTCAACTCTCGTAAAATACTAGCTGTAAAGTGTAAAAACCTGCAAAAGTCCTTTTGTTAAAAGGTGTTTCGATAAAGCCTTGTTAGAAAACATAAACAAACATTTCAGAAGTCCTACTGGATGAGACCAAAATCAAGCTTTGCAACATTTTAATGTTGCAAAGCTTGATTTTGGTAATTAAAATTACTTTCAAGCTATTTCGATACAGTTTTTTAGAGACCACACCTACATTTTTCAATCGGCTTTTAAGCGGTCTTCTCCAAGTCAGATCAACGTGAAATTTTCACTTCTAACTGGGTTTGAATTGAAGTTTGGAAAGATATATTTTCTGGTAAAATCGATATTACCATGATGACGATAAACAAGAAACCTCGAAATCAGTAAAAGTGAAATTTTGCGCGCTAATTAAGATTTCGCATTGAAAATCCCACATGGACATCTTAAAATATGATAAATGGCATATATATTTTGCAAGAATAAAAAAATTCTGTATGTTTGATTTCAAATAAATCACAATAACATTTCAAACCTTACTATTTGTGCACTGGTAATAAATTGATCGAGAGATTAACACTCAGTGGTTTTGTGAAATAACTGAAAAATAGTGTCAATCATCATAAACTTTATTTAAATGTCAAAAGACCGCCTAGCCAGGGAGAAATCTCCCTTACTAATATGGGGACATTCTAAAAATTAGATTAAAATAAATAAATAGTTACTAGTAATAATTAAAAAACTATGTACAATAAGATATCTAAACTATTTACAATAAAATTACAATTTAAGCCTAAAAAGCACTGAAATAATAAAACTTCTTTAAAATTATTACTACATTTTAGGAAGAGCACAGGCCGCAACCTCTGCACCCATCATCAATTAATTCACTTAAGTAGCTTTATGTTATGTTTGTACACCTTCAAAGTTTTGTTTACTTTCTCTTTTGCGATCTTGAGAACTACCTTTTTCCTAACATCGCTTCATGTGGAATTTTTGTGTATTTTTCGATTTTAATCGCTTTTGCAAAAATCTTAGGAACGGCTCGGCGGATTTTTTTTAAAACGTTCACCACGCATGCTTACCGATGTGCAAAATATTAACTGAAAGTTTTATTGACATTGATTCACTGGAACGCCTTTAAATTTAAAGATGAAGACGACGTCCGAACCGGCCGAAAAGTTTGCGTTACAATCGCAAGGATCGCAACTATCGCAAAGTTTTGGTTTCAATATGATCGCAAGGGTCGCAAGATTTGAAATCATTATCAAGCATAACTATTAAGTAATGATCCGCATAAGAAGGATAGCGCTGAACGGCAATGGAATGTCAAACACGATGGAATGTCAAGATTTTTCATTGTTACAACTAGTGATCTCATTGGCCTAGACTCAAAAACCGCTAAAAAGTTAAGGTCGGCAAGGTGCATTTTGTCTAATATTTTTAAGGTTTAAGTAATTTGAGACCCAATCGCACAACATACAATTTTTAAAAGAAATTGTATTTGGGGAACTTCATCAAAGAAGCAAAATTATTAGCTATTGTCTTCTGCTATTCTGATTGGTTAAGCACGAACATTTCCTAAAATTTATTTGACGCAAATGGATTTTCTTTATTTTTATAATGAAATATAATTATTAACCATCAGCTCCTCCTCTATTCTTGAAATCAAAGATATTCTATGTGGGAAAGAGCTAATGCCGCAGAACAATGAAGTTTGCTATCGTTCTTATGTAGAACAATACTTAAAAAAGTAAATTTGTAACGCAAACTTTTCGGCCGGTTCGGACGTCGTCTTCATCTTTAAATTTAAAGGCGTTCCAGTGAATCAATGTCGATAACACTTTCAGTTAATATTTTGCACATCGGTAAGCATGCGTGGTGAACGTTTTAAAAAAAATCTACCGAGCCGTTCCTAAGATTTTTGCAAAAGCGATTAAAATCGAAAAATACCCAAAAATTGCACATGAAGCGATGTTAGGAAAAAGGTAGTTCTCAAGATCGCAAAAGAGAAAGTAAACAAAACTTTGAAGGTGTACAAACATAACATAAAGCTACTTTTTGACACTATTTTTCAGTTATTTCACAAAACCACTGAGTGTTAATCTCTCGATCAATTTATTACCAGTGCACAAATAGTAAGGTTTGAAATAATATTGCGATTTATTTGAAATCAAACATACAGAATTCTTTTATTCTTGCAAAATACATATGCCATATATCATATTTTAAGATGTCTATGTGGGATTTTCAATGCGAAATCTTAATTAGCGCGCAAAATTTCACTTTTACTGATTTCGAGGTTTCTTGTTTATCGTCGTCATGGTAATATCGATTTTACCAGAAAATACGTCTTACCAAACTTCAAGTCAAAACCAGTTAGTGGTGACTGTTAGTACCTGCGTTAGCTTGAAAGTAATTAATGTTGCAAAGCTTGGTTTTAGTCTCATCCAGTAGGACTTATGAAATGTTTGTTTATGTTTTCTAACAAGGCTTTTTTTGTTATGATGTAATTCAAGTTGTGCGTTAGGTTAGTCTCAAATACAAGTGCTTTGCAAGACATGAGACGGAATACGCCCGGTGGGGCAAACGTCGGGCAAGTGTTCGCACTATGCCTGCCTTACTATTGTGGTAGTGTATTCTATGCTTCAGCGTTCTGGAGAAGGAAAACGATTTTCCTTCGTACGAACGTGAGGTAGAAGGAAATGTTTGCTTTCCAACAAAGCTGAAAAAAAATGTTCAGTTGTGACAGTTTGAAAATTATGTACCATGTTGCAAGCGTATCACAATCTGCATAATACGCTCTATTAAACTAGCAAAAGTGAGAGCGCGCGAGTAAATCAAGCGATCGGCGATTTACCGAAGAGCCACGGAAAAGGGCAGCTAGCAGTCTATGCTCACGCATAGAGAAATGTTTGCATAATGTTATTTTATTTGCGACTCTTTTGACAAGCACAAAAAAGTTATGGCAGAATACTCGGCTTAACTGCTGAATACCCTGCCACATCGACTATTAGTATATTTTGAGTATGCGGAAGCAAGTTAACTCAAAAGCGTGTCGCGGTAAAAAGTGAAGTCTATTTGCAGGTGTTTTTGTATTACTCGTTCTAAAAACATGTTCTACATTTCTCGTTCTTAAATAATTTGCCCTAAAAAACTTTTCATTTTCAAAGACAGCATTTGACACATCAATTCTTCATCCAAACAGTGCTAAACTTTGGGAAAAGTGCTCAAAAAACCTGCCTCGCTTGACTGATCATACACACGTCATGCAAGAAGTGTTAACACCTTACACCATCAAGCAGCCCCTCAACTTCTCAGTTACTACAGCAACTCTGAAGTAATAATTTGAAGCCCCAACATACAATACCATGCACGCCCCGATGTAATTACAATACGCTTCGTTTGCGCGAGACTACAAAATGAAAAGCGCCCCAAAAAAACAATACCAAGCCCCGATTATTTCCTAACAAACCTGGTTGTTCGAGATTCATTGTCTTAATTCTTTTTATTTGTTCTGACCTGGATAAACGTTTTTGGAACTGAAGGTACGTATGCAAATCTTAACCTAACAGGATTTTTAATTGAGTAAAATACCTAGCTTTACTGAAAAGCTTTTAAAGCGGGTACTAAGTCCCTCAGTCCTACGTTTGTGATTCAACGGAGTAAAGACGGTAAGTTTTTTATTTCTATGTCTTTTTCATTTCACGTTTTTCATTTTGTCATTGTTGCGAAGCTGATCAGTCTGATTAAAACTAAATGACGCGGTCCATGCGGCGGTCCAATTATTCCGCTTCCATCTTCAAGCATAAGGGGCTCTGTGATGTCGGTACTGAACAGCAAGCATATAAGCCTGAGTAATAAACACAACTGACCGAGTAGCACACACAACGTAATTAACTAACCAAGCAATACGGCACACAGCTAACCAAGAAATACACACAAACCACGTAATAAACACAACTGACCGAGTGATCATGACACACGAAATGACCGAGAAATACACACAACCGACCGAGTAATAGACACAACTGACCGAGTACTAAGCACAACCAACCGAGACACACGGCTGACCGAAAAATACGCCTGCAAAAAGTGATTAAGGACGGTGTTATATACCTATAATTATAAAGTGCGGGTGATGTCTTCAGCCAACATTGTGCCATTGAATTTGAGATCTATTTACACAAATATTTTGATGCACAAACGGTGAACTTTTTAAAAAAAAAGTTCAAATAGCTAGTTATTGCCAGGGGAATTGTAAATCATGTCAGGATCACTGTCGGTTCATTCGAGTCCACCGAATAATAACGATTGCCTCGCCACGCAACTACATGTCTCCGGATTCATATGGTGCAGTGTAGAATATTTAGGTGAGTCCAAATACCGTGTAATGTAAACGCTCAACGAATCCAAACACTCTGGCTGCATGTGACGAATCTGGTGAAATTTACGAAACCGGAGACTTTTGTTCGAACACTCATGTTCATTGTCTAACTCTTACTTAAAATTTGCATTTATGGGTTTCATATTGACATTGACTTTGTATTTCTATCTTATAGATTACATTTCCTCCACTTTGAACCTTTCTCAGGGGTCCTCCGTCCTCAGGGTTAAGACTACTGCTTCGAATAACTACCGATTATGCCTACCGTGTGGTTTCACGGAAAACTTCGACGTTTTCTGTTTGTGCTTGCAATCTCGCTTGGTTTACTTTTCGGCTACCAGTTACTCATGAAGAACGAAGCAGCCAAGTCTTATCTTCCCACCCACCTCTCAGTCCTTTTTACAACGTTCAGCAAAAACGAAAGAAAGGTGAATACGACGAACACGATGAACGCGACGAACACGTTTGAAGTAACGAAAACTGACGAGCGACTTCAAATCAACCACTACGTTGCAAGATTCAACTCTACGTTCATTGGTAAAGAGTTTAAATTTGACAATGTAACCTTAGCCATTGTGAAAAATGTTCTTCGGAATCAAACCTTTAAGCGAAAACCAGTCGAGTCAGTGGATGCAAAGACGCCATTTTTCGACATCGTTGTTCCTGTGACCGCGTGTTCGAGTAACCACTTTGCAGAATTCAAGAAAAACATCAGAGAGTTTACAAAGCATTATCCAGGAGTAAAGTTGTTTTTCTACGATCTAGGACTAAATGACTCGGAGGTCGATGAAGTTAAGAAGATGCCTTTTACGGTATACAGAAAGTTTCACTTTGAAGCATATCCGGAGCATTTTCGTAACTTGCGTAATTATGCTTGGAAGGTACTAATTATTCAACAAATGTTGTCGGAATTTGACGGAACGATGTGGTTGGATTCATCTGTAAAGTTTCTCGGGAATCCGCAAAATCACACTCGTGCTCTGATAGAACAGTTGGCTCGTCACAACTCAGGAGTTATGTTTTATCTCATCACAACTGGTCACTCCAATATAGCTGCTACTCATCCTGGAATGATGGAATACTTTCCGATGGAAAAAGCTGGAGCAGTTAAGGATATGTTACAAGCTAGTGCAGTAATCTATATTAACAAGGATGAAGTCCAGAGATATATTTTGAAATGGCTTGTCATTTGTGCCCTCAAACAAGATTGTATCGCACCGCCCGGCGCAAAGCTGATTTGTGGCTTTAACTTTCCTCGAGACAGGTTTGGAGGTTGTCATAGATACGACCAATCTATCCAAAACATACTTGTTTCTAACGCGTACAATCATGAAGAGGAAAAATATCACTACACGTTCTACGAAACGTTTGCTGCTATGAATCGTGGATAGAGAAGTCGGTACGCTGTGTTTCAAGTAATTCCACTTTATTTCTACCCATTAGTCCAGTTCAGGGTTATATTGTCTAGGCCCCAGACCCACCTCACTCTTAGCTAGCGAATCACAACTAAAAAGATTTTTTTTGGTCATATTGTTATTTTTTCAATAAAAATAGGTAGATCAAAAGCATTTTTGGGAAGTAATTCGCATTGTTCAGCAAAAAGTTGTTTTTATATTAATCTGTTTGATTGTTAGCCGATTCTTTTTTCAAGTGAAATATTCCTTGGCGTTACCGTCGTCGTTGCTTAAAAATCCCTATTGAGCTTTTCCATGCAACCACGCTAGGAACTAGAAAGACTGAAAAACTGAATTACTACTATAGAAGTAGCTCACGATGATTTAAAACATGGAACTTAGAATTTAGAAAAGAGACGACTGGCGAGTTATCCATGTACCCTCTTATAGGAAAGGATAAGACACAGGACGCGACGTAGCATCCACACGCAGGCCCGACTGAGAGCACCCTATTGCTGGTTTACACGTGACTTCACGGTGGCCATGTTGGTGGTCAAGAACAAAATCGTTTCTCTCCGCTGGGAACTAAACTCTATTTTCATGCAAATTCTGCGAAAAAAAAATTGTATTGTATTGACCACCAACATGGCCGCCTTGTCACGCGGTTGTAAACCAAGAATAGTAGTTATTGCGGAAATCTCAGTAAGCATGAACTTCATCATTTGAATATTAACAAAATAATTTGGAGAGTTCATTAGTTCTATGCTAGTTTCTATACAAGATAATTGTTTGATATTCGGTAGGTGATATTCTATTTTCCTGAAAAACCCGTCCCTAAGAATTAAGTATTAAAGTGCCTATGAAATGAATTTTTTTTCTTCGTTTTTCATTAGTTTATTATGTCCAAAGAACGAAAACAATAATCATTTCCCGAGGAAAAGAAAGAAAATCGGTTTTATAGCCCCTCGAAGATGCGTCACTTCGGTTGAAAAGTGGCTCCAATTTTTGGAGAGCCTAGGGGCGAGTGGGCGTGCGTGATGACGTAAATTACGTAAATAGTATGACACATTGGTTTGCTTACGCTATAATTCCCTTGGAATCCTTTAGCGTGATGGTCATTTTGCCAACGTTTTTGGCTGTACAAATGTCAGACAGCGCCTAATTTGTTTCTTTACAGTCCTCTGAAGGTGAAGAGGATCAGTTTCGGATCACTCTTGATCAACTGAAATGATCGTGTCCACTGTAGTTTTGCCGTAGCGAGACGAACCGACTGTGCTGCTTGAGCGAAGGAAGTGAACATGAAGAAGACGGAGTTTGATCATTTAGATTATTGAACGTGAAAGGTATACATTTCAGTAGCACAGCGTCTCAGTGGTTCGCCAGTTGAGTTGTAAGCTTATTGAACGCAGAGGCGTTTTTGTTATTTCTTTTTAGTGGCTCGTTGACTAGCGTTTATCGAACGCGAACGATATATTTGTAGTACAAACAATCATGATATTAGCGCATTAGCGACTCGGCCGTTCTTCTCTGAAGTTCATTGATCGCGCGTGGAGGTTATGAACTAATTTTATCGGCTTGGCAATTCGCTCGTCTACTTAAAGTTCTTTTTTCAATGCGAAGGATATGTCTTGGCGGCTTGCTAGTTGAAAGTTTCTAAATTATACTGATATGTTATGCATATCCGAGGTGGTGTTTTTCAGGCGGCTTGCTGAATTTAATGTGAATGGTGTATTTTTAGCGGCAAGGTGCCTTGATAGCGTATTTTTTTATTTATTTATTCAAAATGTTTGAACTCAAGTATATACGTAATAATTATGCTTCTTAGTTCAGTGTCTTGCCAGCGATTGATCGTTTCTGGAAATTTTAACCACTTGGCGGCTTGTAAGTGAGTTCAAAGTATTGTGTTTACATTTATGTCTGATTTATATTTCATTGTATAAAAATTGATCTGATCGAACACGCAATGATTCAGCGATGTATTTTGTTTCGAATAGTCTTACGCATTTGTACGTGTAGATTTTTGATAGATGTTCCGTAGAATAGACGCCTTCCAGTGAACACTTGCGTCGCTGTACTTTGAATTTTATAATTCGGAATACCGTATAAACATTTATATTACTCACCAGTCAGTGCCGATCGAGTCAGTATATTTTTGTAGGCCTCACTGACTTCGACGGCTCTCCAGTCGAGCCGAGGCTTGAAGGAACTTCCAAACAGGATATGGATTGGGAAAATTATGCTTGATTAAACGGCCTCACCGGCCGGAATGTTATTTTCTTTTGCAAAATAATATTAATCTTAACAATAAGCGCTTTCATTGAAAACAACATCGCTTGACGTACCCTTTCCGATGTCGACGAACAAATTTCGTGTATTTCGCCGGCCTATTTTCCTCTGGAGCAAAATAAAGCTTTGTTACACTCTCTGTTATCGAAGAATTCTAATATCTCGTATGTTTGAGTCCGCTCGCCACATAATATTGGTCCACCTCTAGCGACGTCTCTTGTCAGCTCTCTTGTTCTCTATATTCCCGCAGCAGTTTGTACAACTATTTACGTCACAGTGTAATATGACACTGGTTTTGGCCGCGCACAAATTGGAGCCACTTTTTAGCGCCAACAACCTAACTTTGAGACCATAAAAAAAGCATTTCGCATCGTCCCTAACACTTTAAACCTTTTATTCCAAGGTCTAAAAAGGTGAAACTTTCGATACATCAAAAAATAAATTTCATTTCATAGGCACTTTAAAGACAGTCGAAAAGAAGTGAACTTCGTCATCAATTTGATTAGATCCACAAGTAGGGCAGAGTCTATTATCGCTCGGGATTTGATCATATCTTTAGTTTGTGATTACTTATTCGAAATTTTACTATTTTTTTCCTTTCATTCGGCTTCCTTGTAACTGGTCTAAAAATAAGAAGCCGTATAATCGTTCTTCTAAAATTCAGGTTTCGTGGTGTGCTGAATAGTATGTTGCCAATATAGTCTATTTGGAAGAAAGTTCCGTTTATTCATCGCTAGTTCTGTAACTTCTTTCCACTGATCGAAGCCCTCGGTATCCATAAACTTCCGTCTCGTTTTCATTATTTCTTTGAAGAATGCATCTTTCCTAAAGCATAGTTGCCGAATTCTTATAACATTACATCAAACATTAAAAATAACGTTCGATCAAATTCATTCCCTCTCGAGGGGTACACGTGAGTTCTTTTCTCGTGTGGTAATGTGGTAATTATAATATCGTGTTTTAACAAAAAAATGTCCTGTTGGTCCTGATTATCCGCAGAAAGTCCCTATTATGCTAATAAAGTCCTTATTGTCCCGTAAAAGGCCTGATGGTCCTTGAAAAGTCCTTGAATTTTTATATAAAAAAATATCTTGAACAAGTCCTTATTGTTCCCGTGTACAGAAAAGAGTTAAGAAAGGTTTTGTTAGAATATTTAACATGGATGCAGGATTTTAGGAAAGATGCATTCTTCAAAGAAATAATGGGAAACGAGACGTAAGTTTTTATGGATATCGAGGGCTTCGTTTATATCGATGCTGATCTCTCCTGGAAACACCATATTGAGCACATATCTGGAAAAATCAGTAAATGCGTTGGTGTTATAGCAAAGTTAAGGCATTTTGTTCCTCGTCAAACGCTCTTGACTATCTTTCAGTCCCTAATTTCGCCCTATCTAACCTATGGTATATGTGATTGGGGCCAAGGTGCTAAAGTTCATACAAATAAATTCTTGATTCTTCAGAAAAGAGCTCTTCGATTGATACTTTTCGCAAAACCTACGGACCATGCCATTCCTTTCTTCCAGCAAACGAGGACTCTACCATTAACCTTTTTAAATTTTGAACGTCTTTCGCTGTTGATGCATGACGTTTATCACCAAACTGTTCCAAGTAATCTGAGAAGTATGTTCAGACTAACGACCGATGTACATAACTATAGAACCAGGTCTGCATCAAACCAAAATTATTATGATGAGAACTCCCGAACGGAAAAATGAAAAAATCATTTGCGAGAATTGGTGCTATGATATGGAACGGACTACCTAAATCTCTTAAATCGTTGAGGAAATCTCAATTCAAATCGAAAATCAAACAAATTCTTCTGGAGATTCTTCAAAAAACAGATGACTATATTGATGTTCCCCAAATACTTTGTGTTATTAAACAAATGAAATTGTTATAATTTGCATATTTCATTTATTTCCCGTGTCTGCCACCAATATCATGATTTTATCTAAAGCTTTAAAATAATCTGTAACTCTACAGATCAGCTTCTGTATTGTTATGTTGTCTCACTTTCATTATTTTCAATTACATTACTTTTCCCTGCCTCGAATAGCGTTTTTGCTAATTTGCAGGGAAACTGTATTTAAGTTTATATGTCCAATAAATTTTTGTTTGTTGTTGTTGTTTGTTGTTCGATTGGAAAGAAACTACAGAACTTCTAGTGAATAAACGGAAGTTTCTTCTAAATAGACTTTTCAAAGAACTTCGTGTTCCCAAACAGTAAAAAAGCAATTTAAACGTAAACATGAAGATGTTTCTTAAAGATCATGTGTTAAATGTTTTTATTTACTGATGACAACTGAAACTGAATGAACAATGAAAGCTTTCAATAATGACTCTCAATGCGAAAATAGAGCTAACCAGGAGCCATAATCGGAGACGTAGACCGCAACAACATGTCATTTCTTTAGAGCTGCCTGTCCCCATGTAAAGGACAATTTGGGCTATTTTTAGCAGAAATTGCGCCATCGCGTGCGACACGCGCGTGTGTCTGCGCGGACGTCACGTCTAAAAAATTCAAAACAATGGCGGCCGAAATTTGTACTTTTAGGTTGGATTTTTCTCCAAAGTGAGCGCTTTTATAGATTAAGATTCGCACAGAGAACACGATACACTCAATACTAGTTTAGGTAAAGTTTGAGTCAAGACATACATCACATGACCCGCACGAAAAGACCGAAAGGCGCCAAAATTGTGGCGCTGTGGCGCTTGAGTTGAATGAATAAAATTAGCGAAGGAGTAAAAGTTGAAAAGTCTTTCCCGAGCTGCAATAGTCAGCTAATTCTTGCAGTCATTTCAAGCAAAATGGATCCAGTAAACTGGCTTAAAACTATTTTACGCTGGATTGTTAAAAACGTCTATGGACTGACCTGAACTGTTTGAGAAAATTTATAATTCAACTGACGATGTTCTTGCTTATTTGTTTGCGGTGTTCATAAGGATGAGATGAAGAAATGGTTCAGTTTGCAGCTTGGAAACAAAAGAACTGACGCATTCATCACGACTTTCTACAATGGAAATGGAATTGCTCTTTTCTTGTGTGCAACAGTATGTAAACCGCTAAAATTAAGCTTTTTTAAAAGCTGTTAACACATTTCTTCAATATTCTTGACGTTTCATGCGAAACCGGGATGAATTCAAGGTTTGAATTTTCATCGAGCTTTAACAGTCAGTTGGATTGCTTTAAACATACAGCTGGTTAGGACTGGCATGTCACCTTAAAATAAGGTAAAGATATTAATTCAATGTTGTCATTATTATTTTATTGGTTCAAAATATTTTTATTCACTTGTTTACCTGTAAAACGAGAAAGCGTAGTTTTGGCCAATGATGCACCGCATTTTGAATGTGTTCAGATTCATTTGTTTTCGTTATTCCGTTTGTTAGCCATATCAGTTTTGATTTGTAGCTTGATTGGGGTGACTGTAGAAGTTTATAGCACAATTTGGTTGGATTACGATAAAGATCGACTTGCAGCTGGGAACTTGAGTTAAGCTAAGCTTATGCTTGGGAAAATCAGCAGTTTGTACACTTAGTTAACTTCTCTTTGGTTTAAACTTGAAATGCATCTTTGCGTAAGCTTACTTTGAATTCGTGATCATTTCACATCAAGTTAACATATAAGATCTTATAAAAGTTAACGTCACTGAACATTAGTCTATTCGTTCATGGCCAACTGGATTTAATAGTAAGAATCCTGAGAATCATCTTTAAGCTTAATTTTCCTAAAAAAGTGAAGAATGTTTGCAAGGTTTCTATTCACACTGCATACATTAAAGTGACGCATATAAGATCAACACGTGTGAATAAATTATCACTTTGGCTCAACTGCAGCTCGGTTCGGCGTGCTCCAGTTCGTGTCGCTCGAATAGTTGAAATCTCCTTGCCTCGTGTTATTTCTTTACTTGGATGGCGAATGTACAATACCCTGGCCCGGTTCGTGGTCGTCTGAGACCTATACAAGTGGATGGATTGCAAGCGGGCGCGGAACAAGCGGCCCAAAATGTTCAAGTGTTCGAGTCTCTCAGTTTTCCAGCGCGAAGGAGAAAAGGGGGAACGATTTTTCCTGCTACGAACACGAATTTTCCAGCAAGCAGAATTGACGACTGGAATTGGTACTGTCCATGAACATGGCTGACCGAAGAGCTGCTAATGTACAGTTCCCGCAACGAGCGCCGGAACAAGTTCAACCGGGACAGAACCCAGCGCAAGCACAAGTTCAGCGACGACAAAATCCCGCGCCACAGGTTCGACAAGGGCAGAATCCAGTGCCACAAGTTCAGCAAGGACAGAACCCCGCGCCACAAGTTCAGCAAGGACAGAACCCTGCGCCACAAGTTCAGCAAGGACGGAACCCTGCGCCACAAGTTCAGCAAGGCCAAAATCCCGCGCCACAGGTTCAGCAAGGCCAAAATCCCGCGCCACAGGTTCAGCAAGGCCAAAATCCCGCGCCACAGGTTCAGCAAGGGCAGAATCCCGCACCACAAGGCTAGGGCTTGTCGGCGGAGGAAAAACTTGAGGTGAATTTTCGCTTTAACACGTGTTAGTTCTGAAATTGTTGGCCACGGAAGTAATACTTTTTTTTTTGAGAGTGATGCGCGATGGGAAATGTTATTGGCCACGGAGTGGACTTCGTAAGAGTTTTTTATTTGCGATAATGGCCATTGCGTAGGCCACAGAATTAGGACTCCTTGTGAGTTTGTTATCGCAAATAATGGTCATGTTTTATATTGATCACGGCACTCCTGAGATATGTGAAATGTATTGGCCGCGGAGTTGACTCGTAAGAATCTATTGTTTGCGATAATGGCCATTGCGTCGGCCACGGAGTAAGAACTCCTTGTGAGTTTGTTATTGCAAATAAGGGTCATATTTTCGGCTGACTACGGAACCCCTTGAGATATGTGAAATGGTATTGGCCACGGGGGTGAAACTTGTAAGAGTGTATTATATACAAATGTGAAATGTTATTGGCCACGGAACAAGAGTTTGTTTACGCAGATGTGATATGTTATTGGCCACGAAGTGAAACGCGCAAGAGTTTGTTTATGCAGATGTGATATGTTATTGGCCACGAAGTGAAACGCGCAAGAGTCTGTTTATGCAGATGTGATATGTTATTGGCCACGAAGTGAAACGCGCAAGAGTCTGTTTATGCAGATGTGATATGTTATTGGCCACGAAGTGAAACGCGCAAGAGTTTGTTTATGCAGATGTGATATGTTATTGGCCACGAAGTGAAACGCGCAAGAGTCTGTTTATGCAGATGTGATATGTTATTGGCCACGAAGTGAAACGCGCAAGAGTGTGATATGTTATTGGCCACGAAGTGAAACGAGCAAGAGTCTGTTTATGCAGATGTGATATGTTATTGGCCACGAAGTGAAACGCGCAAGAGTTTGTTTAGAGCAGTTTTCAATTGACTGTCGAAAGTAATTACACAATTGCTTTGGTTTTGCATTGCTACGCTTTGTGATTGGCTAAAAAATCTCGCGCCACTTTCTCGACCAATCAGAAGTAAAACCAAAACCAATCGTGACTTGCTCGCACGCGTTTTCCCGCGCTTGGCGCCGGCGACATGTAATTACTTCGAGCTCTGATTGGTTCATTGGATTGTTTACGACTGCTGTGATTGGTCAGAGTAATTACTTTGGTTTTGGTTTTACGACACTCAATTGAAAACTGCTCTATGCAGATGTGATATGTTATTGGCCACGAAGTGAAACGCGCAAGAGTCTGTTTATGCAGATGTGATATGTTATTGGCCACGAAGTGAAACGCGCAAGAGTCTGTTTATGCAGATGTGATATGTTATTGGCCACGAAGTGAAACGCGCAAGAATTGTTTATGCAGATGTGATATGTTATTGGCCACGAAGTGTAATGCGCAAGAGCTTGTTTATGCAGATGTGATATGTTATTGGCCACGAAGTGAAACGCGCAAGAGTTTGTTTATGCAGATGTGATATGTTATTGGCCACGAAGTGAAACGCGCAAGAGTCTGTTTATGCAGATGTGATATGTTATTGGCCACGAAGTGAAACGCGCAAGAATTGTTTATGCAGATGTGATATGTTATTGGCCACGAAGTGTAATGCGCAAGAGCTTGTTTATGCAGATGTGATATGTTATTGGCCACGAAGTGAAACTCGTAAGAGATTGTTATATGCAAATGTGAAATGTTATTGGCCACGGAAGTGAGACTCGTAATTGTTTGTTATGTTCTGGAAGATGTGAATATTATTGGCCACGGATTGAAACTCGTCAGAATTTGCTATAATTTTTTAAATGTGAATATTATTGGTGATAAAGACCATGAGAAGATATTGGGTATTATGGCAAAAGTTGAGAAGAGCAACAGGAGTCAGCCGCAACCAATGCCACTGTCACATGCGAGGAGGTCAAATGCCCCATATGTTCGCTGCTATAGTTGTGGGAAGCTTGGGCATATCGCTGTCAATTGTTTCAAAAGAAGGAGGGAACAGCGCGGACGCCCGTCTGAACCTGCTTCCCGATCTAGGAACATTAACAATAACAAGTGAACATGTGTTATATCTAAGATCGCAAAGAACAGAACTTGTTTACTATTGCGTCAGAAATTGCTGACTATGTGATGCTGTATTTCAATAAATACTGTATAATGTGGCAATGAATCGCTATTCTACGTTCATTCACCCTTGCCTCTCGTTTTAGGAATTTTCTTCTTCCTTTTCCTCTAGTAGAGAAGTGGCAGTTGTGAAAAAGAGTATCTAAACACACTCCCCCAGTCTATTGCTGGGTCATGACTGTCACCCCTCTGCTAACCTCTGTTCCCTTTCTTATTATTCCTTTGTTTTCATACCTAGATCACCACAAGTCTCCCTTGGGAATGGGAGTTTGACCCACAGTTCGATGAAAAAGTTGCACAATATGCAAAGATGCCGCAAAAGCCAATCACGTAGGTGGATTGGATGGGAACGTCACTGGGGGTTAGCTCAGGGGTGACAGTCCGGGAACTTTCAGAACAATACATACACAGAGTGATAAATGGAGAAGAATTAGCGGACCCAGCAAAATTATTATTTAGAGATCCAAACGCCTTTCGCGCAGGTGAACTCCACAAACACTACGGTGCGGACCTGGCTGAGATCATGGATCACGTGGGATGGTCAAGGCCCCACACGGCGTTGTACTACATGCAACTAGCGAAAGTCTTAAATCCAGCAGGGGCTTCGGCAAGGCTTGCCTCGAGTGTTGGCTCCGAGCCATCTGCCTCCTGGCAAGACATTAATGAGCTAAAACGTTTTGTGTGTGCCTTCCCCGCAACCAATCAGGGGAAAGGAACCTACGCAGAAGAGTGCCTGTGAGGTACGATGAAAATCTACCTCCCAGAGTTAGGGTATTGGATCGGGGTTTAGTTTTGGGGAGTTATGATTTGGTTCAGGAAGAGGGATGCCCTCTTTCGACGGCCCAACGTTGGTCTCCTTAGGTGGCTGTTTAGTATTGGGGAGGAGCCCATCGTTGACCGGGTAGATAGAAACAGACTTAGTGACATTAAGTAACAGGAGCCAAATTTATCCCCAATCTTATTGCGGTACGACAATGGATGCGGTGTTGGATAGTTTACTATTCACACTGCATACATTAAAGTGACGCATATAAGATCAACACGTGTGAATAAATTATCACTTTGGCTCAACTGCAGCACGGGGAGGGATTGTGCGGGTACGGGGCGACGAGGTGCTTACGGGCAAGCCCTGGGAACTAATGCTAGACTAGTTATCTTTCCCTCCCTCCCACCCTTACTTTTTTCCCACACTGTGACCGTTGTCGCGTCGCCAAATTTATCCCCAATCTTATTGCGGTACGACAATGGATGCGGTGTTGGATAGTTTACTATACTTCACGTAGTATAAACTTACTGTCAGGAATGTATTATTCATGAGCTGTGTCTTCTACTTCTCAAATTAATAAACGCTAGCAAGTTGTAATAGTATCAAATAAGTTTGTGTGCGTTTCAGTGGATTTTAGCGAACTTGCGCCGTTTGGTGGAAGGGGCCGCGTTGGGAAAATTTCTTATGATAGAAAGAGTGACCTCAAACCAGCCTGTTCAGGGACTGGTAAGCCACTTCCATTCGAAGTATTTTAGAGTATTTTTGGCTTGAATTAAACTGGGTCAGTTATCAGTGTTTTCATTTACGGAAAAAATAATTGAAGCTTAACCAAATGTCGTTAAGTTTTTCTGTCGGGAAGGTCTTCTGACGGATGTCTTTTAGCCAAGTAAACAAGTTTAAAAAAGGCCATCAAATGACTTTTTCGATAATCTGTACGTTCTGTTAAAAAAGTTAATAAAAATTAATCTTACACCAGTGTCTATTCTGTTGAGTGTACGGTAGATAAAAATTATTTTTGTCGTTTCAGTCACTTTGTTTCAGTAATCTTCTAGCGTCCACGTAAAAACTTCATTTGCAATCAACAAGCCCAAAAGACTTTTATTTTCCATATAAGGTAGAATTTGCGCGCGCTCTCATTGCGTCGGCACCGCGGCAGAACGCACTGCGCATGAGTAGAAAACTGAGCATCCGGTGAATAACGCATTTCCGGTGACATACTGTAATCCCATGTAAATGTTGTAGTTAATTTTTTTATCTCAGGTAATTTTTATTTTTCCATTGTTTTTGGGTATGGTTATATATGCTGATGAATTTGAAACAAAGGAAAAACAAAAATTACCTGAAATAAAAAATGAACTACAACATAAACAACATAAAACTCCCGTACCGCGAAGTTTGAAAACAAAAAGTAAGAGTTATAAAACAAAGGTAGAGAAAAAGTTTGTTTCGTTGAAAAGTTTTTTCATCGTTCAAGTTTCAAGCGTTTGCACCAAGGGGTTTGGTGTTTGCACCAACAACGAAATATGAACAAATAATTTTTGCATCGCATTTTTTCACAAAAAACAAGTCTTCACTCCATCTCGAAATGTATTCATGCAAGAACCGATCGTGTACGTACCATAATTTTCTTCGGTTTTGGTCCTTTCATCATTGCATCTAGAAAATCTAGGTCTGTTGGTTCATGCAGAAATGTTGTTTTATGCTGTTCGCATCGATGTTGACTGGTAGTTTAACGGGCCGGAAGTGCTTGAAGTTTACGCATGCGCAAACGTTCTGCCGCGGTGCCCATTGCGTCAAGGGTGGCGCAATTTCTGCTAAAAATAGCCACATGGGTTTGCGTGGGCCCCACGCTTACGGTCTCCGTCCCTGATTATGGCTCCTGAGCTAACGCATTGTAAATTAACAAAACACTGTGACAATAAAAATAATCGGTTATGAATTTAAAGTTTATATCGTTATCTCTATCTATTTTGAGATTACAACCAAACATGAATTGAAGCGTTACCCATTCTCAGCTCAACCCCTCTCTCCTCCGCAGAGGCTCCTGAGGGGTTTTCGGTGTGGGGAGAATCCGCTGGGCAAGGTGGTTACGTTTTTTTGCGCCTGCACTCACTTCGCTCAGCGAATTCTCCCTTCTCCCCACACCGAAGCCTCTGCGGAGGAGAGAGGCTCAACCCTCTATCCATTTTTTTAAGTATGCGACCTGATGACCTCTTTTTCGGAATGTAGAGGAAGGACGCCATCTATGAGGTCACTTTCTAAAAATAAATACAGTACATCATCCTTAGTTAATACCTATTTTTACCTTTTATCTGATGATGTCATCTAGACACAGGTGGGGTGTATATTAACGCCCTCGTATTATATGACGTCATCACTCTATTTTAAGATGATTATGTCATTGGTTATGACATCATCCTCTATGGGATTAGGAATTTAGGATACAACCCCAGCACCCTCGCCCTTACACTGACGCTCAACATACAATTTGTACCTATACTCCTGTCTCTGTTGTAAGTAGCAAGAGTGATTACCGTACGGCACTCAATTGAAAACTACGGTTTAAGCTTAGCATGATTTTCCACATTAACGGACAGCGTGTTTAAAATGATTGAAACCCACTTGTACTAACGATTATGTAGTTACCTTTAAAAGCTTATTCTGTGTTTTAATAAAAGTTTATTATGGCATTTATTGTAAGCTTATTAAACTTAAAAGGTTATTGAGCAACATTATAAAATTCTTGACTATCTTTTAAATTCACTTAAGATTACAATATACCGGGGTGTCTCCAGTGTAACAGCTCTAGCGTCTCAAGATTACTATCAAATTGGCTCCATATAGCTGTTGGCCAGTCTTCCAAATAAAATATACATGATCTCATTGCTGTCTTTCGAGAGTTTTGTGTCGCAATACAAGGCATAATATACACATACACGTAGCTTAGGCTTTCTCCGGCCTTTTAGGAGACATCTAATTTGGCAGTCTTGTCTCGTTACAATGGCAACCACTGATTGAGTTGTTGGGCTTGTTGTTCAAGGCTTTTCTCGTTTTTCACGCGGTAAATATTCACGAGTTTTGGTGAAACAGAATAAGGCTTCAGTAAGTCTCATCTGACAAAGCCATAAAAAAATCGGTACATAATTTTCGGCAATTTACTCACTTTTCGTTTTTTACGTTTATTGGGTCGGTATGTACAAAAATTGTTGTCTTTGTTTTGTGATCACGAGCCAATTGAATTGTCGAATTTTTTACGAATTCTAAATGCGAGCATCTGAATCAGCTTTTGAAAGCTACAACTTAAAGCGATATTTTGCTAATTTGATTTGTTCTCGGGTTTTGGTACCAGCTCGTACCCTAAGCGCTAACAAAGCGTGCCTGCGTTTTCCCATATTCAATTTTAAAGTTACAGAAAAGCTATTGAACACTTTCGAAATAGGGTGAAAAAAATGGAGTAATCGCGCGGAAGTGGCTGTAGCCGAAATGTTGTTTTAATCATATATATGTTAACCTACCTACTGTCCAAATTTGAGGAAAATCGAACAAATTCCCTTTGCGTCGTAACTCTTTAAAATGTCTCTACAAGCCAAAAATTCACTTTGAGAAAACAGCGATTATAAAAACATCGTGCCTCATAAACAAACTTCTAGTCAAAACGTCATACCGTCATTTCTCCGTCAATTAATTTTCACTATTTTTAGATTATATATTTTTTTAATGAAAGATCATTCTGAAACCTTTATTTTCACCTTCAATAACAAATTTCGAGAAAATGGTCGATCTGAAGGTACTCTGTAACTTTAGGCTTATCTGGAAGACATTCCCCTTTGACCCCATTCTCATTTTTAGAAATGTCTTTTTTGATACTCGACAAACATTTGTAAGATTATTTAAACTCAAGATGACGATTGTCTCTTTTTCGCAGTTTTTTCAGATATTTAAAAAAACTCAGCGGGAGGGGTGTTTAAAGTCGTTTAAGGGAGCATTTACAGCTGGTTGTTCGTGTTTAAGTAACAATGCGTGTAAGAACTAGGCAATCCTCTACTGTTCTGCGGCATTTCGCTTTCCCCAAATAAGATTGTTTAGATTTTCTTACTGAGAATACATCAACCTATGGACAACACGTTTTTGAAATAAAATGTACTGAAACTTTATTTTAAAGCGATATTTCTTTTGTGTTACAAGATTTTATCCAATCATGAGACTCCAAAACAATGGCCAAGAAAGGCTTCTAATTTTCCGTGTTTCCCACATAGAAATTTTGCTGCATTAAAACTCAGAATAGTTTTCACTAAAAGCCGAATCAATAAGTAAACTAGAGAGAAATAAATGCGCTACCTGATGAAGTGATAGTAGATTTTCATGTTTTAGCCAATGAGGTGGACGGTTTCAACAATATCATAATTAACACCTTTTTGCATTCCTTGCCGTTGGGTTGCCTAGTTCTTAATTGGACCATTACTTAACTGTCACCACGCAAGAGGTGATGCTTTTCTAATCCCCAATAAATATATGAGTTAATCCACAAACAACACGTATGTTGTATAAAGCCCACCACACTCGATTTCCGGTTTTTTAAATAAAAAAAAAAACTTTGCATCGACGATTCAAACCGGAAGAGCGGAAAGAGCGCTCGTGCCTGTCCTATTTTCCGCATTACACATCGCATATCGTGACTCTTGTGTACTGTGCGCTGCTTCGTACCCAGGTCCCGATTTTCGAGGGAACAAGACTCCATGAGTTTGGTGACAATCTCAACGATCCCGCGCGCGCTCAACTAACTTTAAGGGAAAAGTAAGCGACTGCTCACACTCTAGTGATTGGTAACTGTTATATAGCCTGTTCCTGGTGTTCAGATTGCAAGCGGAAGAGAAAGCGAGGAAACTGGGGACGTTAGCACTCGCAATATCTTTCTTTTGCGCCGCTACATGGCCCCTATTCCAAGCGTATCAACTTCTTTTTGCTAATTACTGACAGAAAAAAAATTGAAAAGGAAAAAATAGGCCATTTTCATGATGGCGTCATTTACTAGAACAATCAGAATCCTTCAGGTTTTTGTTTTCTGGTGCAAATTGGGGACACTCCATCGTAGGGGAGGAGGGAGGAGGGGGGAAGATTGCGTAAGGGGGGAGGGGGTGAAGAAAAACGTTTGAGACTGGATCCGCCACGGAGGGATATTACTATTTAAGCCTGGCTTTCGTTGGCGACAAAAGCTTAAGTATAAGTACATACAGATCAACCTTATCCTTATGTTCGTTTTCACTTGACACAAATTTTCATGCTTCCACTTATGCGTATATGCTTATGTCGCTACCAATTACAAGTATATAAAACTTCGCTGGATAATCAAGTGACGGTACATATAACTTTACAATGCTTTGATGCCATGTTTGCGCTAATTCTTAAATTACATTTCTTCTTTTATAGTAAACAATAACATATCGTCCTTAAAATAACCACACAGTATAACACGGAACTTATAATAGATCTTAAATAATTTTAATTGGAAGAGGCCCATGCATGGGGGAGTTTTTCCTTGGTATTAATTTTAATTCGCTCTAAATGGGGGGTGATAATTCAAGGCAGGTGATTATTCAAGGCAACTTTTAGGTCAATTAAACTGAAAAGAAGAAGAAGAAGAAGAAGAAGAAGAAGAAGAAGAAGAAGAAGGCGAACCCTTAACAATCGAGTAAACGTCCGCCAAATGTCTGGTCAATTCAGCGTTCCCTTTTTCAAATGTCCAACAGTCCAGTCCCCTCGAAGTTCTAATAGGATGACTTCCCAGCATTCAACAGGAGCTAAACGGGAGCTGGATAATTTTTGAAAATGGCAGCTGAAGAAGTTGTCTTGGTAGTGCTAAGGTTGGAGAGCGTTTATTTGCAAACCCTAGGAAACAATTTCTAGCCTCGGCAAGAATAAAAATGCAGGACGAGGCACGGTACTTAAAGAGGTAAGGCGGTTTGTGTTAACTAAAACGATTGCCGCGGAAATAACGTATGTTTTTAGCGATGTTTGTCGACGCGTAGATTGTAGTCTTTGCTGCAGCTACTTTTTAAGTTTTTTTTACGGTTTTAACTGAGTTGTTGTCCTCGTTTAGGAGAGTGAAAGGAGGTAGCATCGATGCCCATCCAACAGAAAAAGCGATCATTGTCAACTATGAGCTGGAAGCTGTTATTCTTGGCGAGATGGGAGAGCCCATGTTGGGCGAGCGGAAGGAATGTCAGAAAGTGTAAGCTTAAGTTTAAAAAATATTAGCTACCATTTTCTTGCTCTTATGCAAGTGAAACGCAAATGGAAGTGTTTGAATGTAGTCATAATTTCCATTCATGGTCTGATTTATCTTTTTAATACAAATATCAGCTTTATAATAAGCTTACTAGTAGATATTTTTCTCCCGCCACCGGCTGTAAGCGTTACCCGTTTCCTAGCTACGGCTTGTCGCTGAAATTGATATAATTTAATATTTCAATAAAATGTATTAAGGCATTTGCGAACACTTGGTCATACATATGGGGCGCCATGTGTTTCAAAATTCATACTTTTTCTCACAAAGTTGTTGAAATGAACACATTTTATGTGAAATGAATACAAAGCGTATTGAAATGCCAATATTTGTACTGAAACGTACGTGTCCATGATGAATCACGTACACAAAGTCTGAAAGTTGTACTACATTCACTGAAATCTTCGGGCATAAGCTCGAAATATACTCTGTTACAACTACAACTTTGCACAAGGAGTCTGAATTTTCTCCATATTCTCAATGCAAATCTTGTAAACTTTTCACTGTGCTTTTCGCACTGAATCTCACGCTATGTTGCACATTTTCTCAGTATGTGTAGTGAAGACGTTTTCAGTGTACTTTGCGAACAAATCTCACCATGATAATACTTCATGTAAACCTTCCCAGTGCGTCCCCGAAATTCTTCGAGTCAAAAGTACAGCACTCAGCCCGTCAAGACATGATGTCAAACAAAGCTGGCGTGTAATAGTAAGAATGCTTCAGATATCGTGAAAGCTATCCTTTCCAACCCTCAGGTTATGACTAACCTCGCCAGGGCCTTTTGTGGCACTCGTGATCAACAGACGCCTCAAATTCATCATTCTGTTGTGAAGAAGAAACGGCATCCATTTTTAGACGCCCGAGCACTACGCGAAACATCCTTCCAAACTCCACTTCATTTTCTGCAGCTGAATTTACCACTGCTTGTTCTTTTGAAGATGGTAATAATATCACTTCCTTGGTGTAAGCACCCTGCGTTTGTTTTCTATTTACTTTGGTCTACCCCTTGCGTCTAAAGAAAGGAAGAAAATAAGCGTCCTTAACTTGATTAACTCAGGCGGTAATCAAACACGGAGGGAACTACTTTCACAACAACAAATAGTTCGAAATCGAAGTTCGTATTCTTTTCGTACCTTTTAGGAAATGGATAGTTGCTATTATAGTTCCTCCTCTTTGTAAATTCAGCTGCAGAAACTAAAGTGGAGTTTGGAAGGATGTTTCACGTAGTGCTCGGGCGTCTAAAAATGGATGCCGTTTCTTCTTCACAACAGAATGATGAATTCGAGGCATCTGTTGATCACGAGTGCCACAAAAGACCCTGGCGAGGTTAGTAATGCCCTGAGGGTTGGAAAGGATAGCTTCCACGATATCTGAAGCATTTCCACTATTACACGCCATCTTTGTTTGACATCATGTCTTGACCTGCTGAGAGCTGTACTTTTGACTCGAAGAATTTTGGGGATGCATTGGGAAGGTTTACATGAAGTATTATCATGGTGAGATTTGTTCGCAAAGTACCCTGAAAACGTGTTCACTGCACATACTGAGAAAATGTGCAACATAGCGTCAGATTGGGTGCGAAAAGCACAGTGAAAAGTTTACAAGATTTGCATTGAGAATATGGAGAAAATTCAGACTCCTTGTGCAAAGTTGTAGTTGTAACAGAGTATATTTCGAGCTGATGCCCGAAGATTTCAGTGTATGTAGTACAACTTTCAGACTTTGTGTACGTGATTCATCATGGACACGTACGTTTCATTACAAATATTGGCATTTCAATACGCTTTGTATTCATTTCACATAAAATGTGTTCATTTCAACAACGTTGTGAGAAAAAGTATGAATTTTGAAACACATGGCGCCCCATACATACATCCGCACTCAGAATTTAAGTACACTTGGTTACATTTCATGCAAATTGAAAGACACATCACACAAAAAATTGTACATACCCTGAAATTGATAAAACATCTCACATTTTTTTCTGGCTGTTTCTGCCTCAGCATAAACAGGAGTTAATGTTTAGCTCAATTGAACCTCTAGCTCCTCCCAGTGCTAGTGTTTTCCCGGTAATCAATCTTTCTGTACTTTGTATCGGAAAAATGCATTCCCGGTAACTGATCTGTTTGTACTTTGTATTGGAAAAGTACATTGTTTCTGCCCATACTCACTACAGGCGAACCAAAATAAGGTGATTTGCACGTGCAGCAGTCTCTTAGCTGTTCAGATTATTCTCAGCTCAGTTGTTTACATCTAAAACTGATCGCTCAAGGTAATCGCTTCATTCAATTTCGCCTTGCTGCGACAACTCGAAAAGCGATTCCCCTGCCCACCCACCCTTACTTAAATAAACAAATGTGCAGTATTTCAGCCTTAAAGGCAAACACATATTTCTAGCCTTTATTCCATCTGTTCACTTATATTTTAGGTCTGTTGTTTGTGTACTTTTAGTTCTAGTGATTGTTCTTAATAAACAGTTTGGGGATAAGTGTTGCTGGCGACAACCCTTTAGTCCCACACTGAAGCGATACCGGGGTTTATAAGCTTGGGTGAGAAACGGTGGTCACACCCACTTCCCCTCGCTTATCATCCCTCCAGGAGCTTGGCATAGGTACACAGTACTCCGCTTAATATGCCACTTGCTAACATCAGCCCCGATGTGACTCACCTCAGGCATGGCAGCACTCGGGTCCTGGACAACACTTACTCCCCAACCTTTCTCCCACAAATACATGTTTTTCAATTGTGTGCCAACATTAATGTTGCCATAATTGTTTCAAAAACTA
>JAJLRJ010000003.1:38510945-38630945 GCA_024195265.1 Dendrophyllia cribrosa | reverse complement strand
AAACCCAAAAGTCAGCATTCACAGCAAAATTCAGTCCTAGTCCTAGCTTAGCAGTGAATTTTTTTGCTCTTATTCATTGCCAGGGCCGAGCTCTAGCCTCTCGTTCTAATGCATACTGACCTTGCCTCGATTTTCAATATCACCACCACACTGCATGCTGGGAAAAAGCCAAAAATTTTGACAGCGTTCGATTCTTTCCGCACACATTTCATATTTATACTAAGTCCACAGCCACTCTGACCCACCGCCGAAATTTGGCGCTTGTTGTATTCTCCTGTGGTCGCAACTTCCAAAATATGCCGCGGTAGGTCGAGAAATTCATCCAGAGTCGAGTCCCAAAGCTACTTCGTTTCCAGGCGGCCATTTTTCCAGTTCAACGAGCAACAAGCAACGAGCCAAAGGCAAAGATCTCATGGATATACTAACCAGACCGTGAAACAAAGACTAAACAATAGACTACACGGAAATAATAGATCACAAACAAAGACTATAACAATGGGGAATCATTGTGTGTATATCCATGAGATCTAAGCCGAGCCAAATTCGTAAACGAAGTACAACACCTAACTCGCTTCATTGAGAAGTGGACTCTGAACTACCTCCAAGCTTAATGATGCTCATCAGGCAGCTACTAACGATGAAAAATGGCTGTGAACTTACCAAAAGTCGTAGATAATTCATATTGGACCCTTTATTGCAAATCAACCAAGCAAAATGAGATCGTCACAATGACGTTTCCAGTAAACTCGAGCCTTCAGTGTTTTAGAACAGCAGCACTTTCAATGGTAACTTTAAATATGGAGTCACGAAATCCTATGGGGCGTGTGAATGCAGAAAATCGCTCAAAAACGTAAAAATTCTCAGGAGTGAATGGGTTAATAGTAACTCCAAGAGTAGCAATAATTGCTATAATCGTATCAATAACAAAATTCTCAATTGTGATTGGTCATCCGCGCACCTATTTCTTACGTACAGTAATTGGCGTGCGGTCATGTGGGTGTCCAATTACAGCTATCCAATTACAACATTTTGTAATTGGATAGCTGTAATTGGACATCTACGTTGCATGCGCGTCAATCAGTTGCACTTAAATGGGTTCTTTTTTGCTTTTTTTCCTCCTACTTTCAAAATAAATAAATATCCTAGGCGTTTTGAGTAAAAAAAAGACCACATAGACTTTTAAATCTCGAATTTTGTTATTGATGCGATTAAATAGTAATTGAACCTCAATTTGGGGTAATTGTGCTTGTAATTTTAAATTGTCCTCGCGCCACGTGCTCAGCCGATTTGAAATTACTCGCCTGATTACTCCCTGAATTGTACTCCACACACTCCAATTACTATTATTGATTATTTTTATTATTTTTCAATAATTATTTTTCAAGGTGCTCATTTTATTTCTCTTGCTTTAAATTATACACCAACCCTTTGTCAGAGTAAAATGTGACCTGGATATAGAGTTAACAAACATGGAAACCATTGAACTATAAATGGACCTACACAAAAATCATAAACATGCAAATTTTGTAACACAGATCCAAATGATACAAAACTTGCCTTGATCCAAACTTTTCTCTGGTACAAAAACTGCTTGGATTTATTGCAGTGTTCTTTCTCATCAGGACACATGTCTCTTGACTCACACCTTTATTTTGATAAGACATTTTAAAAAATTGGTCTGATATCCATCCTTTTGGATTTTTCTTGAGTCATTCACACAATGACAATCTGTTAGATACATGACATACTATAACTAATTAAGAGGTTTCTGGTTTGCAATGCATCTTAGGGTGAATTCAAATCACATACAGTAGCCTTTTCTTGGTCTCTCTCAGCTAGCAATCTGTATTATGGTATATTATGGTATAGGACCATAAAAACAATGAAGCAAAATATAATAAAGGCAGAGTTTATGTCCCACATGATCTTATTCCTCTGATCGGTGTTGGCCCAGTTTTTGAACGCCAATAAAAACCAGTCAAATATGAAATGCAAACTAGTTTGGTACTATCAGTACCAAGGCCTATAAATTAGAAATCTCTATTAACTGGCTTCTAATTCTCTTTCTTTTTTCCAGAACCTGTTTTGGGTGCCCTTTCTAGGGTGTTGCGAGAAGACTGGAAGAAAAGCACAGAGCTGACAACCAATATTGTGTATATCTTCTTCTGTTTTTCAAGTTTCTCTCAGTTTCACTCCATCATTATTCATTACAAGATTGGTGCAATGTGCATGCAGGTGATAGAAAGTGAAGTGAAGAGATATGATCAGTGGTCAGCAGAACTGGAGAAAAAGAAAAACAATATCCTTTGTAACTCATGAATACTCGAAACATTCAAAGGGATATAGAAGTTGGAGACAAAATTCACTTGATTGGTCGGTTAACATTGAACCCAGGATATGTAATGGTCACCTGCCTTACCCATGGGGATGGCAGAGGGAGGGGAGGGTGGGGAGTTGGATGTAGGTGGTGGGGGAATGGTGCAGCAAAATACCTAGGATAGGGGAGTGTCAGTTAACATTGAGCCCAGGATATGCAATGGTCACCTGCCTTACCCATGCAGGGCTCGTCACTAACGGTGGTCAACTGGACATTGGCCAGTAAAAATCACACTTTGGCCTGTAAAAGTTTGGGAATACAGGCCATTTTGGCCTGAAGAAACTCTTAAAAATCTGACTTCACATTTCAGATTAATTAAAAATATTATTTGCATATGTCCAGTACACCAAAAAGTTAGTGTCGAGCCCTGCCCATGAGAATGACACTGGAGGGAGGGGAGGGTGGGGAGTTGTATGTAGGTGGTGGGGGAATGGTGCAGCAAAATACCTAGGATAGGGGAGGGTCAATGAACATTGATTCCAGGATATGCAATGGTCACCTGCCTCACCCATGGAAATGACATTGGAGAGAGGGGAGGGTGGGGAGTTTGATGCAGTGGATGGGGGAATGGTGCAGCAAAATACCTAGGATAGGGGAGGGTTGATGAATATTGACCCCTTGATATGCAGTGGTCACCTGCCTTCCCCGTGGGAATGACATTGGAGGGTGGGGAGTTGGATGTAGGGGATGGGGGAATGGTGCAGCAAAATACCTATGATAGGGGAGGGTCGAACATTTTGTATTCATAAGTTGGCTAATAGGAACCTTTGATTAAACAAAAATCCAAAAATTTGTTGTTGTTTTTTGCGCTCATTTAATAATAATAATAATTGAAAATATTTCGACAGGGTAACCACTTTTTTAATTAGTTATTTTAAAACTGCTATCATTTTAAAAGGTTCTTGCAGCTATATATAGTATTATGAGCATAAATGTCACAGTATCTGGTATAAACATTGACTCTTACAAATTTAGCAAAAAGTGGCAATTTGAAATCACTAGTGCCATTTTCTGACCGCTGTGGAAGCAAATTGTAAGTAAACTGTCCAAAACGTTGTTTGCAGCATGAAAACTAAACTCCTTCTAGGACAAGTACATCAATATTAAATTTTGGTTTCGGGCATGTGCACAAAGCAAAATTTTGAGGAAAAGCTTCATAAGCTTGACTTTTCTTTTTCTTCATTTTACTCCCTGTAATTTTTTTCTTATACCTTTTTCTTTTTTTCTCTTGTTGTTAGCCTTTCACTAGAATTTATTCATGCCGTAAAAGTTTCCCGGAAAACGCTGAAGAAGGTGAAATTTTTTAACAAGAAGTGGCAATTGGTAGGAAGATCAGATTTTTCTTTGATTTTGCCAGTCAAATCTGATGGGGTTTTCGCATCTAACTGTGGCCCAATTAACGCGATCTTTCTCATTTGGGCACTTTTTGAAAGATTTCTTCCTTCTGTATGAGTAAAAAGGGGCGACGTCACAAATGGTAGAAGGACCGTGGTCCTGTCCAAGTGGTGTCAATAGGTTAATTTTTTTATTAGTAAAAATTGTTGGTTTACGTTTCTTTGTATTGGCATTGTTGGACTTTGTTGCTGTCCTTTTACAAGAAGAGAACAGGGAGGTCAGAGCACAGTTGTCAATGAGAGCTGGGGGCCAGAGATTTTCTCGGCTGTTATGTCTTTGAGCCTCAACTACTTTGATAGTAAAATGAAACATTGACCACCCCAGGAACCAATTTTCCCTACCTACTTTTCACTTCCCTATCTACCTATTGAAAAAATAAGTGACAGCCCTGCGAATGGTCCACAACTGTCAGCATGAAGCAGCTGAGCATTACTTATCTCCCCTGGATGTGATGCATGTACTTCAGTCCATCACAACTAAAGTTACTCATAGAGATTACTCATAGATATGATGACTACCTCTCCACCAGTGGTGCACCAATACTAAAGGTTACTTCCAGTTCAAGCATTACATGTTTGATAGTTTCCATTGATCAACACATACATGGTTGGAGAGAGACAATGTGGAGTGTTGTTTTGTCTAAGGAAAGAAGACAACCAACCATTAGTCTCTTGAGGGTAATCATTCTGGGTTTGTGCTGTTCTGGGTTAATGTTGTAAATTCTATTTGAAATTTCCTTAACTTGTTCACGTGATAACAGAAAGGACTATGAAAAAAGCTACAAGAAATTTCTTGGACTTGTCAAGAAGCAAGAGCAGCTTCTTCGGGGTAATAATTATTATTGTGAACAATATAAATAATTATAAAAATTATTAGTAGTAACAAATAATGTGTAATTTGACTATTATTTTATTAATCAATCAGTGATCAATGACACCAATACTGTTGGTGATCAGTGGCGATTTTACAAGCTGTAATTTTTTTTCTCTTTAGTTTTGTCGTACCTTCTCCTAAATCTAGCTGAAGATGCCAAAGTTGAAGTGAAGATGAAAAATAAAAAGATTGTGGCCATGTTGGTGCGTTTGTTGGAAAGAGACAATGTCGATCTACTGATCTTAGTTGTTTCCTTTCTGAAAAAACTGAGCATTTTTGTTGAAAACAAAGCCGAAATGGTGAGTTACAATATTATCTCTTGGAAGTTAATAATAATGATAATAATAATAATTATGATAATAACGATAAAAATAGTAATATTTAATGAGGGAACCCAACTCGCCAAGGCGGTTTTCAGTGGGGGCCCTTGCTAATTAATTAATTACCTAATTACATACAACATTAATTGAAGGGCCGAGAGCATGTCCAGCCTATATGACTTTTTAGGCCTTTTTTTATTTTTTCTTGCTCAGATTTGTCCATTTTTGGCATGTGAACTAGAAATTAGTTGCAAAACATTGTTCAGAATTTTTTTCTGTTGTTTTTTTCCGTCGTTTTCGAGAAATACCATATGCAAAAATAAATCAAAGGCTCCTATTGTAACGCAATGTTGCGGTAAGCTTCTGTTTTCACACTGACACGGTTCGATATTTTTTTTAAAATTAAACGTAAGGATTTTTGACGAACGCAAAAAAAAGTAAATCACTTTCATGATGTCCAGTTCGAAAAAAAAAAAGATGCCGAGCATGAATCGAACCCGGAGCCGTCCGAGCGCAAATCCCGGACCAAACCACTAGACCACCGAGGAACACATGCTCAGTTCAGGCTAAGTTTTATTATTTAAAGGTTGATACGCATCAAAACGCGTATCTCGGTTTCAAAATCCTTTTAGATCGAATTTAATGTTGCATTAAAGACTCCAAATGCAAAACGTCTTCCTGCCGGCCAGCAACAACTCACTTCGGGCTGCCCAAAGCTGTATTTCAAGTGCCCGACCACGTACAGCGGACCCATCTACCACTGTCGCAAAGCATGTCGAGAAATCCTACAGCAAAACCGAAATGGAGTTCCCGCCCGAAAGTTATTGCAAAATACTATAAGTCTCAAAGCACTTCGGATATCAGGCATTTCGACCAGGGGGTGGATGTAAGCTATATCCCAACAAAACAAATGTATGCTTAATTACATTACCGATCCTGGCAGTACATGTATGCAGTACATATCACATGATTGAACATAGAAAAAAATGGCATAGCTTGTCACAGTTTTTAGTTAGACAGTCTGCTTACTTTCATGTCCAAGCACTACATTTACCATTGATATCTTTTAGGGAGCAGGTGTAGTGGTGTAGTGGTGAGAGCACTCGCCTCCCACCAATGTGGCCCGGGTTCGATTCCCAGTCCCAGCGTCATATGTGGGTTGAGTTTGTTGTTGGTTCTCTCTTTGCTCCGAGAGGTTTTTCTCCAGGTACTCCAGTTTTCCCCTCTTCACAAAAACCAACACTTCCAAATTCCAATTAGATCTGGAAAGTGCCCCCAATTAGTACTCACGTGCTAAATACCTTTGACACTTAAATAAAGAGATTTATTTTATTTATTTTTCTCTTTATTACCATAACATTCTACCATACATGTAATGTTATTCATGAACTAGAAATCAACCTTGATTTTAGTTTATCAGTGCATTATTTTGTTGTTGTTCCTGTAGGCTGAGTGTGGGATATTAGAGAAGCTGGCCAACTTAGTTCCACACCGTAATGAGGTATAGTTGGTTAAGGAGGCTCACAACAGTTTTTTTTTTTGCCGTGGGGTGTATGTTTTCTTCACCAAGTTTATTAAAATTATGTTATTAAAAGTTTGATGTTTCACCATTTTTCAAGCAGCGGCAGTTATCATGGCAACATCAAAAAGTGTCTGTCTAGATTTTGAGAAAAACAACATTGTTTAAAACAAAGGGCCATAAACTGGTGTTGCTATCAGTATGGTAACCACCATTGCTTGGACACCAGTGACACACATTTAATAAATATGGTGAAGTATGAAAGCAATTGAATCATGTCTTCACACAACATTTTGATTTCAAAACATACACCCCATGGGAAAAAACTGTTGCGAGCCTCCTTAAATTCATTTAGTCATCTGATTTGCCTTGTAAACCCTAAGCTTTATGCATCAGTTATTTCCCTGTTAAACTTCAGAATTTCCTTGACAGCAGTGACAAATACAAGGCACGTTAATGATTAATGCCCTCTGTTTTCAGGATCTTCTTAACATTGCTCTTCGCTTGCTCCTTAATCTCTCATTTGACACTGACTTAAGAGCTAAGGCAGTGAAAGCTGGACTTCTACCAAAACTAGTGCAGCTTGTTCGTAAGTTTTAAACTTCACTTCATTATCAATACAGTCAACATCACAACTATCATGTTTGTTCAAGATTGTAATAGTAGAATTTTGTATTAATGTAAAGTCTCGATCATTTTGACTTGGAAAATAAACAAAAAATAAATTAATAATAATTAGTAATAATAATAATATTGTTAGCCTGAGAAAACAGACGACTTTTCGCAGTGGCGCAACTAAGGTTCTCTCCACGAAAAGGCGTATTAGAAACAGGGTACCCAGATCAGGGTAGTCCTTCTGATTGGTTGAAACAATCTCTCAACCAATCAGACGGACTACCTTAAAGGCACAGTATCACCCAAAATGCATTGCGCACCCAATGCCTCAAGGATTGAATTATTTAACGCAGTCGAAAATTCCCAAAAGAGCCAATCACAAGCGAGCTCGTCATTTGAAAACAAAAACAAATGACCGCAAAGAAGAATGGGTGATACTGGGCCTTTAAGATCTGGATAGCATCACGTCATCAGTATGGTATTTTTGCGGCTGTTTCTCAGACGTCTTTTTACGGAGGAAACCATAGTGGTGCCACCGCGAAAAGAGGTCTGTTTCCTCAGCTATAATAATATTTGTTATTTATTTTTAGATCTCCTTTGTTCTCCTTTGAAGTGAAAATGTTAGATTGAAAATTTTTTCGACCTGCTGGACCTTATTTTTTTGGCCCCCCAGGGCCCTCCGCTAGATCTGCACTGATATCACTTATGAAATATTTTTATTATTTCCTAGCCAATGAGATTCACAGTGTGGTGATCCTTTGTATCCTGTATCATATCAGTATGGATGATCGCTTCAAATCCATGTTCCACTACACAGACTGTATACCAATTGTAAGTTTTTGCCGTACCAGTAGGCTTGACTTTGACAAAGCTGCCAAAATACTTAAACTCCTGGTATCTTTTGTCTAAACATCATGAAATGTCATCATTTCATTTGAACAACAATCTCAGATTTTCAGAAAACAAACACAGCAAGTTCAGGGCTTTAACCATGTCACTAGACCACATAGATTGGTAGCCATTCCAAGCTAATCTTTTGAGTTACCAAAGGTTATGCAAGGGTGCAAGATTTTTAAGTTCGTTGTTTGCTCATGCATAATTAGCTCACCCACATGACTATCAAGAAATGCACTCTAGTAGTCTATATGTCACACCATACTTTTGAAAGCTTCCGGATTGCATTATGCAAGAAAGGTTTCTGACTTGTTAAAGCCAGTTTACACATGCAATTTTTTATGCAATTTTTGTCACGCTCTTTCGTTGCGAGTGTAAACTAGTGGGACTTCCATTTGATTTGGGTGCGACATTTGCTGAAAGCATCAGGTTTACACAGGATTTGAAGTTGCAACTTGAGTGCAAAAAAAAATTTCAACGTAAAGTGCAACAAAAAATATGACACAAAAAAAATCACCTGCGTAAATGGACCTTTATCACTTTTATTAGATGATGCAAATGATGTTGGAGTGCCCAGGAGACCGTATTGACCTGGAACTGATTGCTTTGGGTATCAACCTAGCTGCAAACAAGAGGAATGCTCAGCTGATCTGTGAAGGGCCTGGGCTGAGACTGCTAATGAGAAGAGCATTCAAGTTTAGTGATCCTTTGCTGCTTAAAATGATCAGGAATATTTCACAGCATGATGGCCCTGCCAAGGCTCAGTTTGTGGTGAGTGAATCCTTTGCTGCTTAATTTTTTTCATATATATTTTAACTATTTTTATTGTTGTATTTTAGTGTTGTATTATGAAAATTTTCATACCAGTTTAGTTTTTATTTTCCTTTGTCTCAGATTCATTACCGTATTTGGAGACAATAGGAAGCAAAAACTGGTTTGAAAATTTTCAAACCAATGAAAAATTTGAACCACAACATATTCATGTATGCCGCATGAACAGGCAGGCACAGAAAATAAACAATAATGTTAAATAACTAATAAATACAGGTAAATTAACTTAAAAGAAGAAATAATAATAATATTGTCTCTATATTTGTTCTTAATTAATTAATTAAGTTTTAGATTTTAATTAGTTTTTCAATGCATTTTATAATGTTTTAAGACCCTTAGGTACATCACCTGAAGGTGACATTCCTAATAACAGATTATTATTATTAAAAAGAAAATATTATGTCAGAAAATATTGCTTCTGACTTCTGAATTTCATTTAGATATATGAAATTCTGCTCGACTAACTGTGGCAAAAAATCAAATCAAAAGGTCAAACTGTTGTCCCCTTAGGAGTTTAACTACTTTGAGGCATGGCATGTGACATGTTGTCACCCAATTAAAACTTGGGGTATTTGAATTAGCAGGTGTGCAGTGAACTCTGTCTAAGCCAAGCACCCTCAGGAGCAGCTCTAGCTTTCTGCCTTAAGAGGTGTCCACCTTAGAGAGATGTTAGCTTTAGAGAGGTGTCCGCTTTAGAGGTGTCCATGTTAGAGAGGTGTCCGCTTTAGAGAGGTGAACACCTTAGAGAAGTGTCCGCTTTAGAGAGGTGTCCGCTTTAGAGAGGTGTCCACTTTAGAGCGGTGTCCACCATAGAGAGGTGTTAGCTTTAGAGAGGTGTCCGCCTTAGAGAGGTGTCCATCTTAGAGATGTGTCCACCTTGGAAAGATGTCCACGTTAGAGAGAGGTGTCCAGCTTACAGACAATTAAGTGAATTTCGGTTGGAAGCAGCCAGCCACTGATGTCCACCTTAGGGAGGTGTCATCCACTTATAGGGAGTTGAATGTAATAAACACTTTTGTCTCCTCGCAGGAATACATTGGTGACCTTGCCAATGCTGTGCGGAAATGCCCAGATGAAGAGTTTGTGTTAGAGGCACTGGGAATCTTAGGAAACCTTACTGTAGCAGACGTGAACTTCCAGGCACTATTAACAGATTATGACATGTTAAGTTACATTAAAACTAAGCTGCAGCCAGGTGGGTTGTGAGCCATTTATCATGATTTATCAGATCATTTTCTTTTGATTAAATTTAGAAACTAAGCTATAAAAACACCATTTCTGAAGAAGGTTCTGTTGGGGGAGCCACAATCTTAAACAAAACTGTTAGGAGACCTCCAGGTGTTCTTCCCCCCTCCCCCCATACCCCCTCCTCTCCCCCCATATCCCCCTCCTCTCCCCCCATATCCCCCTCCTCTTCCCCCAGCCTTCTCGCCTTTTGCAATGTTGAAAACCGTTGATGTTTTGCAAACTCGCGGTATTTTTCAACATTGAAAATAGGGAACGGTTGCACGCGTAGAAAATGAATGTCGTGTCCCAACTATTATTCACTGAGACTTGTGGGTGCTGTTTTTCATTGGCGATAGTCTGACAAGGTAGTGTTTGATCTTCAAGCCACAGGTTTAATAACTTGACACCTACATAGCGAAAAGCTTTAAACACAACTTCCAGATCATCTAACCTGCGAGCAAGCTCTCGAGCTCGGGGTTTGGGGGTGGGGGTGGGGGAGGAAAAGGAGCGATAATAATCGTTTGGATCTTCTGCTTTCGGTTTTCTCCCTACACGGATCTTCTTTGGAGTATTTGTCATACTTGCTGCCAGTTAGCGCTAGCAGGCAAGTTTCCGTGGACTGTTACATGTTTGTTTACATTAACGCTCGTTTCCGGTTCGCGCTGATTGGCCAAATTCTGACAGCTAGAGCAACGGGAAGCCACGGGGAGTATCGGTGGCGGCATTCAAATTTCTGAGACATCGTTGCAAGCTCTCGCTCATTTCCCCTAAACCCCGAGCCCGAGAGCTTGCTCGCAGGCTACTTTTCATCGGACGTCTGAAACATTTCATTGATGTGGACCGCTCGCAGAGAACAGGCTGAACTTAACAAAATCTTTCATTTTTGTCATTTAAATTCAATGTGGCATCGACTGAGACCATTATTGCTCCACATTAATAATTATGCTTGGGGGGTGGGGGGGGGGGGGGGGGGGGGGGGGGGGGGTGGGGTGGGGTGGGGAGTAACCTTACGTTGGATTAGCATCCCATCCAGTTAGAAGCAGATATACTCTCAGTCGCGTGATGCTATGCAAACTGGCTAGTTGCTTTGGTTCATGATTAAGGCTCTACGTTTACCAAAGCGGAGGGTATATCTACATACAACTTACCATGTGTATTCGGCGTGGCTACTTTGTCTTCTTAACTATTTCATTTGTTTTGGTTTCAGGTGTAGCCGAGGACGATCTTGTTCTTGAAGTAGTAATTTTAATTGGTACAGTGTCATTAGATGATGAGTGTGCCACAGTGTTTGCAAAGGAGGGCATCATTCAAATGCTCATAGACTTGTTAAACGGTAGGAAACACAACCTTTCTTGGTAAATGTAGAAAGATAGTAAATGCTAAGCTCGGTAAAGAATGGTAAAGCTGTAATGTTAATCATGTCACGAGCGTAGGACAAAGAAAAACGTCTGACTCCCTGACATTGCATCTTTCCTAGTTTGCCCGGGGGGGGGGGGGGGGGGGGGGGGGGTACTCCCGACAATTTAGGACAGGTGTGTGCCGCCAAGGTTCTCAAACCCTTACCCTATTAAAGGGTAGAAAATCGAGATTTGATACCCTTTTTAAGGCCCAATTCAGTCGTGTAGTACAGTTTTAACAGACCATTTCTTTCGTTTTGCGCGTTGGGGTAGATACTGCAATTTAGTGACCCTATTTAAGGAATATCTAAGGATCACAATATCAAAAATACCAAAAAGGATACCCTATTTAAGGACTGAGCACCTCAAAAACCCTACCCTATCGGGCGGCACATACCTGTATAGCGTATATAGCCTAGTTCGCCACAAGTCTCTCGTAGCTCAGTGGTTAGAGCATCCGCTGACCGGTGTGCGGAAGGTCATAGGTTCCATTCCTGTCGGGACTCAGTTTTTTTTTGTCCCTCGCTCATGACATGATAAACATTACATCTTTCTCACAACCTTTCTTGTTACAGCTTGTAAAAGACAGGGAATTGGCGTGCTTACGGTTCAGCCGATTTTCAAAAGCACGTTGATTCACTAAACCGCTATGCAAATGCATAATCATTAGACATAATGTCATTATTATCTATTACCACAAAAAAGCAGGCAAGAAGAAGAAAATCATCATCTTGTAGTCAGGGGAGTGAATTACATGTGATTAAAAAGACCAAAACTTTTTACAAAGATTATAACGAACATAGCTATAGGTAAAAATAAAATATATGTAAAAAAAAAACATTGCGCAGAGGAATGGTGTTTGCGCTGTGTTCAACTTGGAATCATTCGATATAAAATGGTAAAAGTGAAGAACAGCCTCTATCGGTCGACTATTCTTCATCAGTCGGCCGACAGTGGACCGACAGTCTACCAACAGTCGGCCGACAGTTTACTAACAGTCTACCATCAGATACAAAAACTGATAGTCAACTGTCGTGTCATCTCAACTATTGAACACGACCAAAAGAATAGCGTGGTCACAAGAACTTACCGCTCAACAACTTTTATTCGGATTGAAACCTTTAAGATTTGAATACACGGACTAAAAAGGACGTACAACCGCATGACGTGACTCGAGGTGAGCGAGCGTAAGAGGGAAAGGGTTTTAAAATAACCACGTTGATTACTGGCGTCAAGCCTAACATATCATTGTCTACTTGCCTTTACAGCTAAACAAGAAGATGACGAGGTCGTGCTGCAAATAGTTTACGTTTTTTATCAAATGATATTCCACAAGGCGACTAGAGAAGTGATTATCAAGCAAACGCGTATCCTTTGAACAAACTGAGCGCCATGTGATCCTTTTGCTATCAGGAGCGTCTATAATTAAATCACAGAAATTCCAAAGCGGGAAAGTACTGCTAAAGAGCTAAATCATTTGAATGGTCACGCTGTAGTTTTTTTCCAGGACAGAAACAAAAGGTTACACGACTAAATGTTTTACTTTGAAAGTGAAACAATATTCGTGGAACATATCACTGCTCTTTATTCTTATGTAGTTTACAGAATAATTTCACTCCAATTATAGGTAAGAAACGTTTGTTTTCGTTAAAGTTTTAATTTTGACTTCTGGAAGGTACTTCTAAAACAATAAAGCGCGCTTTCTGTGGCTTCTAACAATTCATGGTCTTTTAGCGAATCAGAGCGTACGCAGCTTCCAGTTTTTCTTATTAAGACCGATGACACAAGGGTTGTTTTGGATCAGTTTCGCTCATAGAGCGGTATTCAATTTAGTATCGACAGTAATTTCGCTATTACTTTGGTTTTGCATTGCAACGCTTTGTGATTGGCTAACAATTTTCGCGCCACTTTCTCAACCAAGCAGAAGTAAAACTGAAACCAATCGTAAGTTACTCGCATGCATTTTCCCGCGCTTGGCGCCCGCGACATGCATTTGCCCCACACTCTGATTGGTTCATTGGATGTCTGCGTCAGTTGTGGTTGGCCAGAGTGATTACTGAAATTTGACAATGGTTTAATCCTTAACTTGGTGTCCTTCAGAGGCTCCGGCTTATCTTATTGATCTGATGCACGACAAAAACACGGAGATCCGTAAAGTGTGTGATCAGACGCTAGACATCATCATGGTAATGTAATTGCTGCGCGATGTTGTTTAAGTTTACCCGTCATGTTCAGCTTTAGCTTGGACCACATGTCTTGACTTTCAGCAGCAACATTTAAAGGTAATAAAATATAAAATATTCGGTTACTTTTTGTAGGAGTATGATGAAGAATGGGCGAAAAAAATAAAAGCAGAGAAATTTCGCTGGCACAACTCGCAGTGGCTGGAAATGATAGAAAATCGTGTGGCGATGGAAGATAATGACAGCCTGATGTATGGTGATGATGGCTTCATGGACGGAGATCCGCTCGACAGACCTGACCTCTTCTATGGTCATCCGGGATACGACGACCCTGTCACGCTCATGTCACGTGAAGGAGCCATGTCCCCGGAGTACATGATAGAGGATCCGGGCGAATACGGGATGTACAACGGCGAAGCGTACATGAATCCCCCGGGTCATCCTGTCAGCCCATACGCCATGGCGCAGTATCAGGGGTACCCTGAGGAGGGAATGGGATACTTAACAGAGGACGCTGCTTGGGGACATTTGATAGATGACGAGGCGGAGCAGGGACCTTATGGACCTCCGCAAGGTCAGATTGCAAGACCTAGCAGCCGGTATGGTCGGCCTGTGTCTCCTGGGTATGCAGAGGCTTATGGGGCTGAACTAGTAGAGCCTGACACTGATATGTATGGGCGCCCTGTGTCAAGAATGAGATCGAACTATGAGGAGATGCATTATGGGTACAGATAGTAATTTATCTTGGCGAAGAAGTCTTGAAACTAAATTATTGACTTGGTTGTTGTACAATAGGGAACACAGTTTATTGTTTTACCAGAGTTGTAAGTTATGTATGACTTTTTGCAGCACTATGCTGTCACAATAATTATTTAGACACTGAGCCTTTGACAATATACAGTGGAGCCCCGTTATTTCGTCTAACCTAGGTCAGGTCCCGAGAATTTGCAACAGTGTAACGCTGTTATTTTACCCCAGATATCTCGACCCTCGAATATCTCGAAAACCCTGTAAACTCGAACCAAATCTGCGTCCACCATGAAAATGTTACCACATTTTTAACCCCGATATCTCGAACTAACCAACATCAACGTGAGGAGCACATCTCGGTTTTAGTCACAAGGTCTCTGAAGTCTAAATTCCGATTTAAGTTCTTTAATAACAAACATCGCATTGTTCTGTTACACGCATACAGTACTTATGACAATTTAGTTTTATTTTAGATTCAGTGGCGGGGTGAATAGTATCCCACAATGCATAGCGATTGAATTTTTCGTGACGTCATCATTCAATTCAATAGCCCAATTTCGATGTATTAAAATTCAACTTCAAACGAAAGACATCACTACGAGGCTTAGAGGAATAAACCATATAAATCTCTACTATCATTCCCCAAACCTCGAAGTGATGTCTTGTTTCAAGTTGAATTTTAATATATCGAAATTGGGCTATTCCTTAAACAGAGAGGTTGAATTTAATGGCGTCGTTCAACACAGTACGCGGTGAATGTGCTACATCCTTGCGAAACTCTTGTATGTTATAGGTCCATTGTGTTTCGAAGGACGATTTTGTTGCACGAATCCGTGGATCATCGTGTGTGGAGCATTCTTGGATTCAGTGTATAGACATATATTTAAGTGCAGATTGAAAAAGAATGAAATTCGACACCAACTTCGTTATCTCGAACCTTTCCCCCTGGTCCCTAGGAAGTTTGAGATGACGGGTCTCCACTGTGTGTATGTATATATGTTCTGTCTGCCTTAACTTTCAGACATTTTTAGTGATTTTGTTATCACAGACCATTGCCATCAAGGTTGAAGCTGGAGAGGAGGAATGTGCTCCAACAACAATTGTTAGGATTGTTAATAACACCATCAAATTTCCTAGATCTTATACAGACATGATTTTTCGAAATTCATTTTCATTTTCTAGGGGTGGTATGCACTTTAACCCTTTACGCCCTAACATCAAAATTTAAAGGGATAGTATCACGAGGTCGAAACTTGAAAACGTCGGCCCACTTTTCAAGTTTGATTCCGCAAATTCAAAAAGGCCGTCGAGAAGTGGAGGTATTTGTTGAATAAAAAAATCCGTTTTGATAGCCAAAAGAAAGAAAAAAAATCACTTTTAACAGTGATATGTCCAAAATTCCGGTGCAAGAATAGTGAACAGTGCCGCGCGTGGAACCTCGTGATACTATCCCTTTAAATTCTCATTTCTAATCCCATACATTTCCTATAGAAGTAGTGGGGAGAAATTGTTTGGATATCAAGAGAACTCATCTTGTGTGATCATGTCCTTAATTCTCATTACCTTTTTGATTGATAAGGCATTAATATTACAAGGAGAAATTTGATGCTGATCACTCTTAGAGCTTAAAGGGTTAAAAGAGCTATGTCATGAGAATTTTGACGTTTTTGAGTCGAAACTGTCCTAAATTAAGTAACAATCCGTGTAAGAAGTAGGCAACCCAGATCCACGGAATGCAGAAAGGTGTGAATTGTGCCATTGTTGAAACCGTCCACCTCATTGGCTAAAACATGAAAATCTACTATAACTTCATCAGGCAGCGCATTTATTTATCTCTAGTTTACTAATTGATTCCCTTTTAGTGAAAACTATTGTGATTTTTAATGCAACAAAAATTCTATGTGGGGAACATGGAAAATTAGAAGTCTTTCTTGGCCATTGTTTTGGAGTCTCACGATTGGATGAAATCTTGTAACACAAAAGAAACATCTCTTTAAAATAAAGTTTCAGTAAATTTTATTTCAAAACCATGTTGTCCATAGGTTGACGTATTCTCAGTACGAAAATTTAAACATTCTTATGTGGGGAAAGCGAAATGTATCGGAACAATAGAGAATTGCCTACTTCTTACACGGATTGTTACTTAAAACTAAGTACCTTTGTCATAAACCAAATACTTACAGAACAGTAACAAGGAATTTTCGAAGAGAGAATTAACCATAGTCAGAGTTTAAGTAAGTTTTGGAAGACACAAGGTGATAACCTTGAATAAATTGATCCAATTTTTTCAGGTTGCAATCCATTTCCATCCCGGCCATCTGCAGCCCAAGACACTTACGTTCACTCTTAGACCTGGATCATTATTTTTTGGTGCCCTATGATATAAATATGTTTTGGCTTTTTAAGTAATGGTCCCAGAAATAAGTAGGCAACCTAACGGCAGGGAATGCAGAAAGGTGTTAATTGTGATATTGATGAAACCGTCCACCTCATTGGCCAAACGTGAAAACCTACCATAACAACCAGGTAGTGTATTTATTTCTCTCTAGTTTACTAATTGATCCTCTTTTAGTGAAAACTATTCTGAGTTTTAATGCAACCAATATTTTTAGTATCACTTTGAAAAGCCAAAAAACATATTTGTTTCAATGGAAACCTTAAAATAATGGTCCAGTTTTGTTAACAAATACTCTACCAGTGCACAGAAACCAGTATCTTTGGCTGCGGATGGCCAGGATGGAAATGGATTGCAACTTGAAAAAATTGGCCCATTTTTTTTAAGTTCCTGCCAAGAGTTGTGGAAAAATCGCAGAAAAACGTATTATCATGGTTTGTTCTTCCTTAAAGAAATCACTTGATATTATCTTCTTGGTGTTCTAAAAGCAATTTTATGTTTGAGCAAAGGTACTTTGTCATATATTTGGTGTATTTTGACCAAAACACAGCAAAATCTGCGTGACAATGCCCCTTTAAATGGTGATTTTTAATAGTAGATCCCTTTTATCCTTGGCAGGTATAAATTGTTATTTATTGAAGGACGAAGGTCATGTTAGGAGAATTGTTTGTTTTTGCTTTTCAGATACCTTTAGGTGTTGGTTGTTATAATAGGTCGCCTTGTATTTTCGTAAAATCTTGTCGCGGCATTGAATTACTGTAAGTAACTTAGTACTTGATGAAAAAATGCATTTTAATCAAACGTAATATTTTAATTGTAACTCGTGTATTATAATATTGTCATTGTTTGGCAACTTTTATTGTAAATATACGTCCATGATCTTGATGAGGTGTGGACTAGGCAGAGCCAGTCTTTGAACACCAATAAAGAGTACTAAAGTCTTGGATGTAGATATTTGTTTCTGTGACAATCATGGATGCTTTTTAGCCAGTAACCTTTGTTTGGCTTCAATCTCGTACCTCGAGTTCTCAGTCTCCTTGGTCAGCGGTAGGTCGCCAGGGGACCGTCCTGGCGCCCTCCCGCTGACCGTAAAGCCCGCGGACACTGGGTACAGATTGTTTGGCTTGGAACTATTTGAATTCTTTGGTATAATAACCAGTCCCAGTACACTTTAATAATTTCCACGGTTGGCTAATGATCAACATTTATACCATAATTTTCAATTTTTATATACATTCAAGCTCATTGTCATCATTTTGCTTCCTTTTTCTTCGTGTTGCCGTTAGGATCAGTCTGCCGTCAATTTTTATGTTTTTGAAATACTGATTTACTGATCCAGGTTGGCAAAATGTCCGGCACTCCTTTTCTTTGGACTGTATATGTTTCACCTGGACAATGTCTAGAAGAAGGACTTTAATTATTTGAAGAAGTTTTGTTTGGCAGTTTCAGCTTAAATGTCCACTTCACCGACGAAATTTTTCAAGGGCGCTTTGGGCAATAAAGAGATCTAGAAAACGTCAAAGTCTAAAATTTTGCAAGCCTTTCTTATGGACGCTGAAACGGGGAAAAAGACAATATCGCTTGTTACGGTGATGCGAGAGGAAATGCGCATTTCTTTTCCTAGTATCAAATGCGCTATTGGCTGTCATGTATAGTATTTTTTGACATGCGCGCCGGTTTTCTCGGTCGCGCGCGCATTGAGTGTAGCGCGCGTATTCAGGTAATTTCCAATGCTGAGGGATTTGCATCTCTCTCTTGAACAAAATTTGATCGTGCGAAAATGCAAGAAACATATTGGCTTGTTTGATCGAAAAGCTGACCATTTCCCGGTCTAATTTTCTTTTCAAACTGAAGTGTTCTTCTGAAGCCAACGAATCCATTTTGTAATAATACTTATACAGCTGCTATACAATAATATTGCTATGTTGCCTAATTTCTCTCATTGTTCATGTAGTACTTGGTTTTACTTGACCAAAATGTGGAGTCTTTTATCTTCCGTACCGCGTATTTCTTTCTGCTTTTGTCTTATCCTCGGCCCCTGAAGAATTCGCTATCTTCACCACTTTTTCAACTTTTTCTCTTTCTGTAGGATCAAAATGTTCAGTTTTGGCATAACCAACCTTCTTTGACCTATATTTTAATTCTTCAGTTCAAAAACACTTTTTGTCACAGCTTAACTTGATATTGCTGGCATTTCCTCTCGTAAATAAGCGGTTTTTTTTTTTACGAATTCTTATTTTTCCAAAATGCACAAAATTTGCGTCGCGAAAACTTCCTGTCATAAGGTACTCTTGTATTTGGAAGAAATTGATGAAATCGAAGTTTGTTCACCCCAAAAGAAACCTAAATGCGTTCTTGGGTAAGAAAGGGTCAACTACTGGAGACTGCCACTGGGATACTAGTGGTTTTTCCTCGAAAAGGTGATTTTTGGACAAGTAAATGACGTAAGGCATTGTTATTACAAGGCACCAGTCTTTAATGTAATTACAAAGCTTCAAACTGAAAAATAAAGACTTACAATGTCATAACAAAAAAATCTGAACACAAAATAATAACGTGTGATTATAATTCTCACAATAAAAGCAATTTCAAAAGTGTTACAGCAGTTCTTATTATAAAATAATTATAAGACCTTAGCAAAAAATCCCTTTAGATTCCCTTGATAAAAAAATCTACGAATTCACTACGCCTTAAGCATATAAACGACTTGGTGTTCTTTTAACGACAAGGCCAATTTTTGGTTTGAAAATGACACTGAGTCTTTTTGTAAGAAGTTGGGTTTGCCCGCTGATCAATTTAACCCCAGTTTATCTTTAAGATCGGCATCCTGAAAAAAGAAAAGAGACAGAAAATCAGCTTAGTCGCATGTAATCGGTTCTAGTTTTCAATAAATAACAACACCCTTGCAAAAAGTGCATAAAAAGCAAAGAAATTAGATGTTTTTTTCCCTTGAGTCATCAAGCAACAAGTGATTGAGAAAAATGAGCACTGGAACTCGTGGCGAGGAAGGAGGAGGGAAAAGGAATCACGCGGGCGAACACGAAACGAAACACGAAACGCGCGAGTATGAAATGAGCAAGACAAGGAATGTTGTAAACTTATCTTTTACTCTCGCGCACGACTCCCTGTTCTCGCGCCTAAAATATTTTCATAAGAATGTAGAAGACTGCCTCACCGCTTCTGGTTCCAGACCGCTCCCTGGTTCCTCACTTGGTTTTGGTGGTTTGGGATTTTTTTCCACTATGGGAAGAACCTGTTAAGACACAGTTCACAACAATGATCAAGATACAATTTCTCGTTTCATCGGGTATCATAAATGACGAGAATGAAGACATCCACCTGTTGGATAGGGCCTTTGTTGATGTTTTGATGTACCACCGTAGAAATTCTTACATTAGAACTATTAAAATTGCAAGAAATGTTTGGCGAACAGCAGGGAGGATTTACATTTCCAATCAAAAGGAATGGAAGTGACTTTATTTGTTTTACATTGCACGAGCATCACACGCGTCAATCACGTGCACAAACGTGGACAACTGGCCATGACGTAACAGCAACGTCATTGAAAACAAGTTACAACATGTTTCGAAGATAGCCGTACTTTGTAGATATTTTTCACAATTCTTAAGAATTTCTTTAAAGATTGTTTTCCTAAATTAACGTCCTCTCTATCTTCCCTGAATTTTCGCCTGTTTCTTTTCACACTGCAAGACATGAAATCCGTATTTTTGCGTGGGTTGATTTAAGAACAAAACGACCGTTTTACAGACTAGTTCTTTTGTAACGTCCTGAAAACCCACATAAGTTCATGCCGCAAAAATTTGCAACAAGAATAAATATTTTTATTGGTCTGATTCAATCCCGCGGTTTACAGGTGTGCTTTTGGTTATATAGTTAAACCACATCAGCCCTTGTTTTAAAAAGTCCATGTAAAAAGGAGTTTGCAATTCCCTTATTTCTATTAAAAGTGGACACAAGAAAGGAAAACAAAACATTCACCAAGTGTGGTTTAAAAGAATTAACTTACCACTTTTGGTGGCGGTCTAGTTGTAGGTCGCTTGCCAGTGCTGTTGTCTGTTCCTTTGACTTTGTTAGGGTCCTCGAGCGAGTCAAAGGCATCATCCTAAAATAAGGAATATTAAACGGCTGTTAAAACGAGACGCGCACAAAAAATGTAGGTACAGACAGAAGAATAATTACCTTAAAACCATCAGGGTCTTTTGGTTCGTCGTATCCTTCCTCCTGTTGAAGAAATAGGCAGTATTTAGTTCTTTATCTTCTACAGTCCAGGGGCGGATCCAGGATTTTGAAATGGGGGGTGAAATTCACCTCAAAAAAGATATTAGAGAAATAAAATATTATTTATTTGAGAAATACTTTAGAAAAAAGAAAGAAAGAGTCTCAGAAAAGGGGGGTGAAAATTCACCCATTTCACCCCCCCCCCCCCCCCCCCCCCTGGATCCGCCCCCTGCAGTCAAATTAAACCTTGTTTTTACAAGAGATGTGGTTCAGTTATTTTGAGCCTGTAGATGAACATTAACTCTTGGAGATAAAAGCTATGACAATGGCTATGTTCGTTTTACAATTTCTTCTGAGTGAAAACTGTGGCAATTTGCTATTCGCAGTACATGGATAGCATGAGTACAGTAGTAGAGTTATATTACTAATGGCTTTTTTTTATCTTTAATCCTAGTGCTATGAATTTGGTAGACCTTATTGATGGTTTTCTTTATTCTCCTAACCAGTCTACTTGCTTATATGTGAGTGTGAGAGGAGACATTACATTTCGATAAATCAGTGAATATTACAAACCTCCTGGGAGTCCTCTTCATCCTCCACTGAATCATCCATATACTGCATAGGAAGAAAACAAAATCAACTTTTAGCGGTATTTCGCTCTCTTGATTGCCAAAAATATCACAAGAATTATTTTCGCTGGGAGAAGGAAAAAAGACGGACAAAAATTCAACCGTGAATTCTGGCTATATTTACTAAGCACAACACATTCGAATCAAAGAACGTGGCATAAACGTAATGTTTTGGCAGTCAAAATTATCCTTAAGCCACAATCACTTATTTGATTTGCTGACAGCTTGGTGAAATGTATAGAAATTTGCATTCAGTTGATAAAGGAAGTCTTGTAGCGACGTTGATCTGAACTGGGCTCTAACTGTGACTTACTGGTGGAGTAATATTCCTTTTCAATTTCCTTCGGCCAGAAAAGTTGCTCTTTATGTTACTCAAGCCAAGTTGTAATGTTAAATATAATCCGAGCTCTCTGACAAGGTAAATTTAGATCAGTGCTCATTCGGTTAAGCTTTGACTTTTTCTTTCTAAATTCAAACCCTGAGTTCTGTCACTGATTTGGTTCTAACTTTTGAGTCTTTTATGGATGAAATTTTGAAAGGTAGCCATTCAAATACGAGCTCACGACTGGCATTTTCGTCTGAAATTCGTATTGATATTTCGCCAAGTGAAAATTAATGGTACTTTGATTTTTACAATGTATGAAAATCTCAAATTAATACAAATGCAATCAACGCGTGTGACTTACATCTTGTTCCTCGTCTTCTTCGACATAGTCGTCGACTTCAGGTAACACCTCTCCTTCATCGGCGTCTAAATCGACGAAATCGGCTTTTTCTTCTTCGCCACCGAGAGCGAAACACAACGAGTTAAGGACCAACAGAGTAAGAATGAAAACTTTCATTTTGAAACGTTACTGCTCGCTTGGAAAACCTTGGTACAATTCTAAAGTTGTTCTCCAACGTGAAACGTTTAGCGTGGCACCCAAATTGAGAATGGGTCTTGTGATGACTAAGCACAGCTTTTTCCCCATGATCAAAGACCACGATTCTCTTATAAAGCGACGGGAATATTCTTGTTCGTATCTATTAACATTTTATGTATAATTTTAGGCAACTAAACAAAAAGTTTGTTTACAAATTTGTTAACTGTTTGTCTTCCGCTTCCGGTTGACATTCCGCTGACCAAAAAGCTTGACGTGTCAGTGTCCTTGCAGTATTCATATCTCTTGTAAATTTTGTTTAATATTGGCGAGGTTTTGGCCCTTATAAAATGGTAAGCTCGGTATTTGATGTGAATAGTTCTTATGTTATTCTTTTTTTCCAGCTTGTTAAGACTGATTCATTTTCGCTTTAGTTCAACGGCCAATGCATGTGATCGTGGTGTGGAACGTGCATTGCGTCGAGCCAAAATCGAATTATTCCCTGCATTATTGAAGCTGTGTTAAATAAATTTTACTTTTTGCAGGCTACAGGAACGGATCGTGCTGCCGGATATGGGATGATGTTAGTTAGTGCTGTAATATTTTTGTATTACACGACATGGGTTGTCTTATTGGTAAGTTTGCCTACTGTCTGCAATCCTTTCTCTGAATCGACTCCTGGCCATTTTCCTTTAATAGAATTTAGGCTCAACTGATCCATTTTTGGCGTTATTGAGGCTTTTCCCGCGATACGAAAATGACTGATTTATCGCTGAAGTGAAACAGCCATGAAACATGTCACAGTGGCTGAAAATCTTTCCAGATTTTTTCTATGGGACGTTCGTTGCCATGGACTTTTGTCAGCCTTGTGGAGTAAGGGAGTAGGGTGGGGGCAAAACCTGGGAAGGGTGGTTTGAAAGAAGAATTCAAAACACACAAGGAATAAGCAGAGTGTCACAAAGATACAACAAAAACAATTTACTTGTCAGCATCAAACTTAATTTAGCCCAAAATTCCAGGAAATTTAACTTGAAAAAAAAAATGTCAAAGGTATTGAAAATTAGATTTCACAGACATATGAAGTATTTTTTTTTTATGTTTAGTGGCTAAAGTTCGTTAAAAATAGATGCAGAAAGCCAGCATCTTGCAAACCAAACCTGCTGATGGTATCTTAAGGCTAAATGTTTCCCATACACTAGTGACATACATACATGTGACATCACATAACTGAAACCCACCACATGATCACGTTGTCAAGACATTATATGTACTCTTGTTTAGACAATGGTTTTCAGCCAAATGAGCCTGTGAGAAATTTCTAAGAGAAACTATATAAGAGAGACAAGACAACTATATAACTATATAAGAGAGACAAGACAACTATATAACTATATAAGAGAGACAAGACAACTATATAACTATATAAGAGAGACAAGACAACTATATAACTATATAAGAGAAACTATATAAGAGCACTTTTCAATTGAGTGTCAAAAGTTTTTTTGCAAATTATTGCTTTGGTTTTGGATTGCTATGCTTTGTGATTGGCTAAAAAATATTGTGTCACTTTATTAACCAATCAGAATTAAAACCAAAACCAATTGTGACTTGCTTGCACATGTTTTCTGGCACATGGCGCCAGCTATATGTATTTCCTTCAAATTCTAACTGCTTCATTAGATTGTCTGCAAGTTCTGTGATTGGTCAGAGTAATTACTTTGGTTTCCGTTTTACGACACTCATTTGAAAACCGCTCTATATGTTTTATGTTTGAACAACAAATGACTCATGAAGTCTAGATGTGCCTTCTTTTTCACTTCTTGTTATGTACCTTAAGGGTCCTCATAAATCTGTACACATACCCTAGGCTGTTTACAGCTCTTAACAGAGACTCATAGCATGGACCTTGAAAGCAAAAGCCTTAGAAAGTCATTTTTATGCTTCCCATGTCATTTTAAGACAAACTAAATGGATATGTTTTTTTTAACCAACAATATTTACATCTGGACTTTTTAGACCTGAAAATTGAATGTGGCAAAACTGAGGTTTTTTTAACAATGAAGTGTAGTTTACCTTCAAAAACAAATTCAGGGAGTATTGCCTTGCATAAATGTTAGCCAGACCTTTCAGATCTGTAGACTGAGGTTCGTGTTTGGTAGCCTTATGGTTTTGTTTTAAGTTAGTGTATTGTACCTTTGAGTTACATTTTAATAGTTCAAGCCTGGTCTCTGTCATTGTGTTGTGTCCTTAGACAAAAAAAAAAAAACGTTATCCCACATAATTTCTCCCTAAACCTTGGTGTATAAGTGTTAATGGGTACAAGGGCCGCATTAACCCCATGCAGCCCTCTCAAAATGACTCACAGCAGTAGGCAACATTAACGGGGTAGAAGGCAGAAAGAACCAAATGTAAAGGGGTCCTGGGGAAAATTACTGTTGACACATTTTGAGAGGGTTGTAAACCTGTGATTGACTACATCTATACATGAAGCATTCCAACCAGGGAAAACAACAATACTGCTTTGGACCGCATATCTTTACCTACCTTAAATAACATATTTGATGCTCTGAGAAATACTCTTCTTTATGTTATTAATTTTCCCATGTTATGATCAATATTAAACAAATAAATAAATGCTTTTAATGGATAAAAGGGTTATTTAATAAAGAGACTGGGTCTGTGTCAGTGGTGAAGTGAAATACTGAAATTTGATGTTTGAGTTGATAAGGTAAATTGAACACAGTAAACAGATTTCAAAAGCTGCCGTTTTGAGCTCTAAACCTTCATCAAAGTTTAAAAAACCTTCAAACTCTAACTAAGGGCTTAGCGCTTTACTAATACTATAAAAAGCCTGCTAATCAATCATGCTGTTTCATTCTCTTTCTTACAGCCGTTTGTTGAGAAAGGTCATGCAATCCAGAGATTATTTCTACCAAGAATGTATGCTGTTATAATTCCCATCATTGCAGGACTTTTACTGCTGGGAATAATAGGTAATGAAAATAAAACAATAACTGTATGTTTTTAACATTCTTCATTCCGTCTATATGGTATTTAGTTAACGTTACAAGTACCAATGGTCTTGAAGATCATTGTTTGGTATAGTTTGAATCTTAAAAATAAAACAAGACTGGTGCATTTGTTTTGAAAAATAACATTTATCAAATAAGAAATTGCCCAGTTGGGGTTTTTTATTAACAAAAGAAACAGTGGACTGAAATGGTGGCAGAAATCAGATATTTTGCACCTCTTCAGAACCTCTAATTTCATAGAGTACTAAAGTGTGACATCACAAAAACTAAAATTTGTGAAATCATTGGATTTGATTAGATATTTGGAAAGGGCATGACGAAAAATGCCCGCTTGCCAAAAATCAGCATGTTATTGCAATTTGGAGGTGAGATATTGGCACCATTATGCTCTGATGACTCCATACAAATCCTTCTAATTTTTGCCTTGGTTCATTACCTAATGAACCAAGGCCAAAATTAGAAGAATTTGTATGGAGTCGTCAGAGCATAACAGTGCCAATATCTCAACCCCAAATTGCAATAGAGTGATTTTCCTCAGACTGTGAAACAGTATCTAGCAATAAATCAAAATTAGCCAAAATTAGTTCAAACTAAACAAAAAAAACAATGGAATTAGTGTCTACTAGTGCCTACTAGCGTAGTTACTATTTCACGGTTAAGAAAATCACTCCGAGATGCTGAGGGGGCATTTTTTGTTATGCCCTTTCCGAATATCTAATCAAAGCCCATAATTTCACAAATTTAGTTTTTGTGACGTCATCACTTTAGTACTCTATTGGACCTGGTTATTACGCAGATGTATTGTTTTCAGGGCTAGGGTCCATTGTTCAGTTGTTTGTTCTATTGTTTTCTCAACCAATTCTGTGAGGCATCCCAAAATGTACTTGCCGCCTCACAAAAATAGACTATGTAGGGTTGTAATGGTTGGATTATGAATTCACTAACTCAAAGTTGTTGGAACTGTGTAACTCTCAAAATTATCTGACTTTCAGATGCTGCTGGTTTTTTGAAGAATAATTTTTGTGTCCACTGTGCATGTGTGCGAAGACACTACAGTATGCTATTATAGTGCTGTCTCAAATGCAATCAAATGCGTCAGTGGATCATGATACTGGTGTTGCTCCACATTCTGAAACTAAAATGGTTGTCGTGAAAGACATGACCTCTGAAAAAAAAAGGATCAGAACATTCAGTTTATTTAGTTATTTATTTGCAAACTTTGCCAAAAAAGGCAGGAAAACCTCACATGGACCCAATCTACATGCTATTTATTAATCCATACTAATATAAAAAGAAAACTGGATCACATGCACACACAAAAACAAGCAACAGATATTTCTGATGCTACCAAGAAAGCATGCTGTACCAAGATGGCCATGAACTCATGTGCAATGGGATTTGTTGAATTTGTCATCTTTGGTGTGGGGTCGTAGCTTTCCAAATGATGTCTGTGATTGGCAAATGATACAATTGATATATCACTTGAGCAATGCCCCCATCCCTAATCCCTATCCCAGCGGGACAAATCTATTGTTTTCTTAGCGAATCACAGACATCGTTTGGACAAGTACAGGACTACCCCATCTTTGAGTACATTTTACATGTAATTATCTTATAATTCCCGTTATTTTTCAGGAATATTTGTTGCTGTGGTGATGCTTAAAAGCAAGAAGCCAGCACCAAAGAAAGAGAGCTGAAAAATGCCCTAAGTCAAAGCCATCAAAATTAAATTACTGGTCAATATGGAAAAGAGAAAATGTGCCTAAAAGATAACTTTGACAGAGAAACACTCATTTAACAATCCATCTCTGATAGAAAATAAGGTCACCAAACAAAAAATTTAGTTAAATTAATAGAATACTGTTGTAAAAAATGTGGCTTGATTACAATTTTCTATTTCTTCTTGTCAAATGAATTCTTAATGCCATTTTCTTTGCATAGGCTCAACACGGCTGAGCAAGTGCAGGCGTAAAACTATGCGAAAACTTTGACTGATCGGCAGCTGTGTTTGTCTTCCACATCCTTTTCCACATGTACTCACTTTGTGCGGCAGATTTTCCCCTCCCCCAAAGCTCCACTAACTTCTTGATCTTCGGCGGAGAAGAGAGTGCTTGTTTAATGTGAATATAAATGATGAGACAAAAATGGAGTGAAATTGATTATTCTCACAGAACTGTTTTACTGTTTCCTAAATGGAACTGCTTGAGTTCTTAGCATCACTGTAAGAATCATCCATTTTACCCAGAGTATTTTTATGTATGGAATGTTTACTAGGAATTTTTATCTACATATCTCTTTTGTGGTTGTTATTAGTGAAGTAGAGGCCAAATTTAGGTGTCAGTCTCTTTTAACTCTTATAGAGAGATGTTTGTTTAGAGAGATGTGATTGTACAGGGACACAAGGGAATCAACAGCCAATTAGGGGGTGTTTACATGACACCGGGGAGTTCACTCCGGTTCCCTCTTATGGCTCTACATTTGTTTACATGATAAATGTGGTGGTATCATGTAAACAAATGTAGAGCCATAAGAGGGAACCGGAGTGAACTCGCCCCGGTGCGAAAGTCGCCCCGGTGTCATGTAAACACCCCCTTAGTAGTAGCAAAACAATGCGAAACGTATTGCCCATATATATTCTCTAGCACAACTATTTATACTTCTTGTTAAGAGCTCCTTTATGTACATGGAAATTAAAGAAGCACAGTGTCCTGCCAAAATAACTAAATTTTGCTTACCGTATTTCCACGTTATATTAATGTTATATCAATGTTATTTCCATGTTATATTGCTAAATGCCACCAAATATACAACTTAATTGGATAAAAAGATTCTATGGAGCAAAACAGAAGCAGTAGTTTGAAGATAAAGTGCAGGATTACAAGGATGTAAGTGGATTACTTTTTATCAAATTTCATTTCGTGACAGGCGGTCAAGAAATCAAAATTGCAATTGTGGAATTTTGACTTTTTAGGCGTTATTTTGTCCTATTGGTTAATATTTCTATGCTTTCATCACTTTGGGCAATTTCTTCGTATTTCAAGATAACAAAGTAAGCTGGTCGTAATCATGAAAATACAATAATTATATCAGCTGGGATTTTTGAAAAACACCCTAAAAGGTTCGCGAATCTTGTTTGATGGGTGTGGCTCAAAGGGATTTTTACCCCTATTAAAGAGGTACCAATTTATTCTAAAACAACACATGCATGTCACATTCCGTCTTATCTTTTTGGCTTTATACCCTAAAAGGAACTGCGTTAAATATTCTAACTGTGGTCATTTTAGATTTAAGTACCCTAAGAGGTACCAATCTGCAAATTTTGACCACAAAAAGGAACAACGGGCACCCCTGTCATTTTTATATGGGAATCCCCCCCCAGGACTGTCAATTTATAAGCAAACTGGTAGTAAAAACAATAGTAGCCGAAATTATTCTTATAGGAGTAAAAAAAAATCTGTTTGTTCTCTAGTTTGGCAATTTTTTATCATGTTTATAATTAGGTTTTGGGTCTACATACTGATGGGGGTGGGACTTGTCATAAAACTGAAGCCTTAAAAAATTTAGAGGCGATAATGAAGGTAATGCAACATGATATTATTTACCAGTATGTTTACTAGGATTTGTTTTTCAATGCCTTAATTTGTTAGTGTCCCCAATAATTATTTGTTGGTCACTGGCTTGTGACCAGCTTGTAGTTTTCTGACAGTTATTAAATAAAGTTATTGACTGTTTCATAACCATATGGTGACATTAATCTAAAATGGCCTATTAAGCCTCTCAGTGCTTACCAGTCGTGCTAGCCTTATATTTTTCACTGCCCACTTAACTGCCATAAAATTTTTGCATCTTGCGCCAGTAAGAATTTTCATCCCAATTCAGACTTATCATATGAGGTGCAAGTCTGGGGTTGCCACATCAATCCTGCTCACCCAACATTGCTTTCTACACTCAAAGTGCTGCATATTCACCACCAGAAGAGAGCACATTCCTCTTTCCACCATTGCTAGCCTGTAAGCAATTAGCTATCGGGCTCGACAGCTACCCCAAACCTGAGAACCCGAGCCCGAGAGCTTGCTCGCAGGCTACACCATTGCATTATACATAGTATCCAATATCGGGTTTGAAAATTGACCCCAATTTCTTATTCCATCAACCTCAATTAAGGAGTCAAGGGAAATTAATGTATAAAATCATTTATACATAAAATCTTCTTCACCATCTGCCCTTTTATTTTCATTGAAAGTCAAAAATCATCAACTCAATCAAATAAATTTAAATAAAAAACTTAAATTTTACTCCACTTTCAAAAATGAAACAAAACACTCCGATTTCATCAATCATATTAAGAATCCTGAACATAGAAGAATAACGTCTAAATTCAGGATAGGAAATCACAACTTAAGAATTGAAAATGGAAGATTTACAATCCCTAAAACTCCTGAAAACCTCAGAATTTGTAATCACTGTGATCAAAATTCAGTTGAAGACGAAATGCATTTTTTATTTGATTGTAAATTATATAATGACCTTAGAAACACTCTTTTTATAAAGACTATTGAACGAAACAAATTATTTACAAATTTTAGTAAACACGAAAAACTGTTTTTTCTTTTCAACAACACTGACCAATTTATTAGCAGGATAACTGCTACTTTTATATTTCAAGCAACTGAAAGAAGAAACAATCATAACTAGAAATTATCATTATCATGTTATTATTTGCTTTTCTTCTTCATTAATTATTAGCTTTATAATTGTTTATTACAATTATTTAACTTTAGGTAACACCATGTATAGAAATGGTAATACTAAATAAAGTTGTTGTTGTATTCAATTGAAACCCATGAGCTGACACCCTACTCCGTTGACCTTTCCAATACCATTCCTTATTTTGGGCACGCGCATTACGCTAGTCATGGAGAGGAAGCGGCCATGTTTGTTTTTAAAACGGCTTGTGGTCGTTGTATGCTGTTTTAGTAAGCCGTTTTTACGAGCAATGGCTTCAGGGAACAGTATACATTCTGCAGGAATAAAAGAGATCCATCAGGTGCCTATAAAAGTCATAACACGACCTATACCTGCTGTACTCGAGGAAGAGAAAGTCAATTCACTTATGAAAACAATTCAGGTAGGAGTAGGGATATATAAGCGTTTCTCTGCGTTTATTAGTCCTTCCCTTCTAGATTCAAACCAAGTAATATTCGGTTGAATCTTGGATAAATTTTGACCATTCAAATTAATGGATGGAACTGAGTAGTAATTTCCCGTTCTTCCATTTTAAGGGTTGTATCGAAAACTAAGACCCACGAAAACGAAGACCTAAGACCTAAGACCCAAATCTAAGACCTAAAACTAAGACCTAAAACTAAGACCCCCTATAATTTACCTTTTTTACCAGGGTCTTAGTTTTCGTTTTTTCGAAAACTAAGACCTAAAACTAAGACCCCCTATAATTTACCTTTTTTACCAGGGTCTTAGTTTTCGTTTTTTCGAAAACTATGACCTAAAACTAAGACCCCCTTTTATTTCTTTAAAGGCCGTTTTTTCAGTTCATTTGAAATGGAAGCGGCCACAGTCGAGGAAAACACTGCTCAAAAGAAGCGATATTCATGTCAAATGATCGCATAATAAACAGAAAACTCTAGTTAGCTTGTAGGTTGAATGCCATGAAACAACTTGCGAGCAAATATTCGCGCAAAGTATGGAAATCTGAAATATGATTGATTGCTTTTTCAACAGGAAATTTAAAATAACAATGTGTAACCCAAAAATGTTTTCAAATTTTTGACCTGACTTCCGTTTGCGGTTTCATATTTTTGGTAATTTTGGCATCGGCTAAATTTTGTTTTTTACTCTAGTGCGACCTGGCTCTTATGCAAACAATCAAGTTGAGAATTACTTGTCTAGTACTTTTTTGAGCTATTTTGAAAAAAATAGCTCATTAGCAGGCGCAAAGGTTGGTTTGTGATGTTAGTATGTTTGTTACTTTGTTTGTTTGTTTGTTTGTATGTATGTCTTGGGTTATGTCACACCAATCAGATTGCCTCTAGTATGTACACCGTGTACTATGTCAGCCAATCAAATTTTCGCTTCTAAAATGGTATTACTGAAGGTCAAAGAAGGGCACTTGACATGAATTGAAAATCAGCCATCTTGAATCTCCGCGATTGTTGCCACAAACACTAAAAGTGTAAAGTTTTGAAAATTTGTTGCTTGGGAACTGTTCTCTAATCCCGACTGGCTTGCTAACCTGGCAATATCAAGGACATTTATTCGGAAATACCGCCTATAATGTGCCCTATGCATGAATGGTAGAATGGTCTGCGGGGGATGAGACGTCCAAAAAATGTGGACTGCGGTTACGTTCATAGGTGAGCTTATACTGAAGTATGAGTATAGTTTTATTGCAAAAACGGCAAGCCGATTTCAAATAATATGATGCAGAACATGAATTGTATGTTTCAAGCCTGGGTTTCAAGAGATTACTATTTAAAATTGGATTTTTTTTTGTCAGACACGCTGTCTGCACGTGAAAATGTTGAACTTTGTCCTTATAGAAACTTGTCCGTGATGCATGGAGTTCAACAGAGAAAATGTAATGCAATTAATCTACAATTTACAGTATGTAAAACGTTTATCTTTCTTTGAATTAATGTGAGCTGATGTGTAGGTTATTAATTGTATGCCTCAAGCGATTACTATAAGCGAGAAGCGACTGTATTTTGTATGAGCAGTCACGTTGTGTGCACGTGCAAATATTGAACTTTGTCCTTATAGAAACTGGTACGTGATGAAATTCAACATGTTTTCGAGAAAACGTAATGTAATTAATTTATATGGTGCGTTAAAAAATGCCTGTTTAAAAAATATTAGTTGCAATTTACTAGGAAACAAGCAAAATTCATTTTGGATGCGCTAAGTTTCTGCTGGTCGACATTACAGGAAAAGGTGTTTGGTTCCAAATGTTAACCTCAACAATGTTCATGTAAGTAATTCAATTAGCTTGTGGTTTTGAGTCGAAAACAATTTAATCTAATTAGTTCTGTTTCTATTTGCACGACTTTTTTGTGGAGAATAAAAACAGTTGTTTAAATAATATTAGTTCCAATTTACTAGGAGAATACTTATATTCATTTTTTATGCGTTTAGTTTCTGTGAAAGACTTTTCTGGTTGACATTACAGAAACAGGTGGTTCAAAGAATTTTCGTGTCACTAATTTAATTAGCTTGTGGTTTGGAGTTGAAAACAATTTAATTTAATTAGTTTGCGTCTTCCAGGCCAAAGGAACCTTTTCCACGTGTCTTTTGTGAATAATAAAAGAAACCTTTAAAAAAAGACTAGATACAAATTTCCAGGAAATAATAAGCCTTCAATTTGGATGCATCAAATTTATGTGCAGGACTTTTCTGGTTGACATTTAATTTAATACACTCATTACTGAAACAAGTTGCTCATTTCACTGGGACCGTAGTTTCGTCAAAAAATAACTCCGGAAATCCCGTGAAAAAAAGCTAGCCGAGAAACGAGAAACGGGACCCAGTTGGTTATCTCGGTATTTTTTTTGGTAGTGGGCGGGCCGGAGGATTTGAAAAACGTATATCTGCAAGCGGTTATTTGTGCGAGTTAACTTCCGCTGTTTTGTTACTTTCACCATTTCATATCATTTAGGTAATTTTCAAAATAGCTCATGCACGCAATGCGTGCCTATGTTTCGTTTAGCCTGCGTAGCAAACGTTTCCGCGCATAAAACCCAACAGAAGCCCTTGCTACGCAGGCCAGGCTATTTTTGGCGTCCAGAACTCAAAAATAAATTTGGGTGTAAGGGGTGAACACTTTTAATTTGTTTATTAAAGCGCATCTCTCGACCAAACACGATGAAAATTGGCAGAGGCGCCCTTTGATACGGCCTCCTTCGCAAAAAGGTGTCGGGCTTTGTTAAATTGTGCTCGCGTTTAAAAGTTATGAATCTGGTTTATCGCTGAGGAAACATCAAACTGCAAGACGGTGTAGGAAAAAAAACGTCACTCATGAAAAATCGCAGACACCTTTTTTGTTCGGGGTCTACCCTAGATTGAACCTAGAAGTGAAGCCGTAAAAATTGACAGGATCGCGCGTTCTTTAACAGATTGAAATAACAAAATTGGCTTTTGAAAAAGAAAAAAACGGCCTTTAAATAAATAAAAGGGGGTCTTAGTTTTAGGTCTTAGTTTTCGAACTGAAAAAACGAAAACTAAGACCCTGGTAAGCAGTGTCAAAATGACTTTTGCCATAGACTTCGCATCTGGTTTTTGTTTATTGTCTTATAGTAAATAACGGATTGAAATAACAAAATTGGCTTTGGAAAAAGAAAAAAACGGCCTCTAAAGAAATAAAAAGCCTTAGTCAAAATGACTTTAGTGATTTTTGCCATAGACTTCGCGTAGACCCTCGTGATCTGGTTTTTGATTATTGTCTTATACTGAATAACGGATTGAAATAACAAAATTGGCTTTGGAAAAAGAAAAAAAAACGGCCTTTAAAGAAATAAAAGGGGGTCTTAGTTTTAGGTCTTAGTTTTCGAAAAAACGAAAACTAAGACCCTGGTAAAAAAGGTAAATTATAGGGGGTCTTAGTTTTAGGTCTTAGTTTTCGAAAAAACGAAAACTAAGACCCTGGTAAAAAGGTAAATTATAGGGGGTCTTAGTTTTAGGTCTTAGTTTTCGAAAAAACGAAAACTAAGACCCTGGTAAAAAAGGTAAATTATAGGGGGTCTTAGTTTTAGGTCTTAGTTTTAGGTCTTAGATTTGGGTCTTAGGTCTTAGGTCTTCGTTTTCGTGGGTCTTAGTTTTCGATACAACCCCATTTTAAGTGTTTCTTTAAAAAGCCAAAACACATTAAAACAAGTTTTGTTTAAGCTTAACTTAAGTCCTATATCAGTGTAAACTCAATTGGTCTGGGTGGAAATGGATTGAAACTTTAAAAACTTGGGCTGGTTTTTTCAAGTTTATCGCCTTGTGACTTGGAAAACTCGCTAAAACTGTGATTATGCATGGTTTATTTATTTTCGACAATTCACTTGATATCTTCCCTTGGCGTTCTATAAGCATTTCGTGTCAGACAAAAGTATAAAGTCTTAAATATTTGGGGCATTTTTGACGGTGGTGGACAAAACACTGCCCCCCAGTCCATGGACTACCCAAATGGACTACCCTAACCCTACCCCTAAAAATACTAGTACTAGTACTCATTCAAAATAGTATTTTTAGGGGTAGGGTTAGGGATAGGGCACTCTTTAAGGGCAGTCCATTTGGGTAGTGCATCGGTCATGTTTAAACGCAGACTGCAGACTGTGCAGACTGAGTATTTTTTATCCTGATTATTTTGTTACTTTTCCAAAAACCGTGAACACTTTAATTTGATTTTGACATCTCCCATTGTGCAGCAACCAATCAGAAGCGACAAACAAACGCAAACAAACGGTTTATAGTCACGAAACCATGCTTCTCTGTTTCCTTGCAAAAGAATCGTCGCCACCTCGCTGTAGTTTTTTTTTGCTAGTTTACCTTTCGTCTTTGTAAATGAAGTAGAAATCTGAGCGATTTTACTGTAACGGCTAAAAACCAGACAGACGTTATCTATACGTTTGCCTCATGCTCAGTTGTCGCATTCATCGGTTTGTCAGTGTTGTACACAACACTTGTCCGTCGCGGCAGAATCGCAAAAACATTTAGCGAAAAGGCCGGAAAATAACACATGACAGTTCCTGAGGATTAGTTTCCCAGGAAAAAGTGAATTTTCTAAAAAGCTACTGAGCGAGGACAAAATCGGCTGTTCCAGGGAATGAAGAAAGTGTTAACTTACGAGGATGCAAATATGTAACTACAGTACCGCTAACTTGCCGTAAACTTGTCAACTATTCCCAGCACGGTAAGAGAACAGAAGCAAGGGATACTCATTTGGGTTGGTGAGTTACAGAAGTGTCTTTAGGTGCAAAACTACAGCGAAGCGGCGACGATTCTTTTGCAAGGAAACAGAGAAGCGTGGTTTTGTGACTATAAACCGTTTGTTTGGGTTTCTTGCAGTTTCGAGTCACTTCTGATTGTTTGCTGCACAATGGGAAATGTCAAAATCAAATCAAAGTATTCACGGTTTTTGGATTCGCACAGTAACAAAAAAATCAGGATAAAAAAATACTCAGTCTGCACGGTCTGCAGTCTGCGTTTTAACATGACTGGTAGTCCATGGACTGAGGGTCGGTGTTTTGTCCACCACCAGTTTTGACCCCAAAAAATCCCCATGACATAGCTCCCTTAACCCTTTTGCGGCCACAGGCAACTATCGCCAGTTGACGGGGCTTTCCAACACAGCTCAGACTACTTTCAAAGGCGTTTAATCAGAACTTTAAACTACACCAACAACACAAAGAATGAGAGCATGATGCGGGTAAAAGTGCGCATGTGCAATGAATGCAGTCTAACCGCTGACCTAAGTAATGCTATGCAAATACTGGCACATACATGTATCGGTAGTCACCTTAATTACCCATGAGTGGCCAACGGCGACTATAGTCGTCTTACATTATTTGGCCAATGAAGTATTTGGCCACAAAGTGAATTGGCCTCGAAAGGGTCAAGTGGTCATACAGTAGTACATTTCGTACAAGGAATAAATTTTAATAAAAATATACCAAAGGATCTGTAGCAGGCACCTTGTCCAAGAGTAGCCTGCCATATATTTGGGGAAGAGGCTGTTAACACCGAGTTAACGCACCATCTTGGATTTGGAGCCAAACAGAGGAAGCTTGGAATGGGTCATGAAGTTCTCAAGCTAAGGGAGTGGGAGGCAGGATCCTTCTCAGTTCTCAGGTGCCAAGCATTCACCTGCCTCTTGCTTGGTTAGGAAACAGCTGCTTTATATGCTAATAATATTGCAAATGTCTCTTGTGCAAGGAGTGCCGGGCCATGAAAGGCTCTAACTGATCAAGTGTTTGCCATTCCAAGTGAATAACGTGTCCGTGCCGTATTACGTTTCAAAATTATAAACAGTACTGTAGTTTAAACCAAAGTGACATGATCTGTAATGTATGTTGAAGATTATGGAGGTCACACACACACACATGCACAAATAAAAAGCCACTTAGTGAGGCCTTCTTCCAGGCAGGGGTTTCTCTTTCTTTCCCCATGTGTATAGAGCGTTTTCACTTGACGTCATAGCCGCCAAATTGGTGTTCCAGTACAAAATAATTTTAATTAACTTCTTTTGTTAGGAACACCAACATGGCTGCCATGGCCTTTGTCATTTGAGTCCCTGTATAGAGTCTTCTTCCAGGTGCATCTCTGCAAAACTGTAACAGTAGCTCCTGTAGCACCTGTCATGCAGGTCAAGATACATAGAATCAAACGGCTGGAAGTAAGTTGATTATTAACAGTAATGTATATATTAAGGAACCTGTTAGTTGGTTTTTTCAAGGTGAGCTTTTTTTATGCCCACCACCTCCTTCCCCACCCCCCAGCCCATTACATCTACTCCTTACGTCTCATTTCATGAAAACCAGCCTAAATGAACCATCTCACTTTCAGGATAAGCATTTAAGACATTCGGTGCCGCCAATCGATGTTTTGTGGATCAAAGGAAGAGAAGGAGGTGACTACTTCTATTCATTTGGTGGATGTCATAGGTATGAGGCTTACAAACGACTCAACATGAAAACTATTCCTTGCAAGCTCATTCAGTCCACAGTTGAAAGCCTTACCATTTATTTAGGATCCTCTTTGCCAGACCTCAGATGAACATTAGTTGGTATAATTAGGATTGGGTGACTTTTAGTGTTGTTTTGCAAGGTAGTTGTAGTCTGATAGAGGGATTTCACAAAACCTGTGTTTATAATAGAATTAAACATTTATTGTTGGCTTGCACATGACGTCATGAAAATTCAAAACCTAAACTTTACATCCTACAAAGCTGTTTCTAACATGGTATGTAGATACCAGTGTTAGGGACAGACCATTTAATTTGTGTGTGTGTGTGTGTGTGTGTGTGTGTGTGTGTGGGGGGGGGGGGGGGGGGGGGGGGTTAGGCAATTACCAAATGAAAACAAAAATTCCTGCAGAAGAAATTTAAGAGAAAAAACAATCGTGCACAAGAAGGCACGTGAAAAAATTCTTACATTTTGGTAAGAAAAAATTCTTGCAATTAGTGATGCCGAGAAACAATTCATACTAACAGGAAATTACCCAACCCCACCACCACCAAAATTAAATGGTCCGTCCCTTGCAATCCTTCACAAAAAGTTTCAGGTTTTAACAATGTTTTAAATGTGTCATGTAGTTCATCACGCTTCTTCAGATAAGCTGTGAAAAAAAATGGAATCAGTTGAAAGTTATTTTTGCATTATATATGCTTGTAACTTATAGCGAATCAAATATTTTTTTAGAGATTTTTTTTTCATAATTACGACTTTTGAAGTTTTGACCGCCATGCATTTTTGGTGCACTGAAGTGGTACACCAAGATGGCGGCTCCATACAGTCATTTTTACTATTAAAAAAAATGTTTAATACTTGTTCGCCTACAAATCTTGAACGAAATGCCCTGGCAGTTCAAAATTTGGCCCAGATGTGTAGTTTTAAACTCTCTACAATTCCTTATACATTTTGGAATCGAAATCTGTTTTTTAATGCTTTTGAATTTTGATATGACATGATATGATGTAAGTGCAAGCCAAGAATTGATAAATAGTCAAAAGAAAACAATGGGCAGCATGTTGGTGTTGTGATCACCAAATGTCGTAACACAAAAGATTCAAGACACTGAACAATACCCACACCACAACAGTTTTCACAACACCACAGGTTAATATTGAAACCACTCTAAAGTCAAAGAGAAAGATGGTATTTCGTAGTTGTAATAATTATTTATTATCACTCAACTTGTTCTTTGTGCATGGAATGACCATAATTATCAAGAATCCTATTACCAATAACATAAATTAAAAATAATGAAATTTTTATCCATATCCATGTACATTTGTAAATATATTATTAAATACAATTCTTCAAATTATAGTTAGTAAGGAACCACTCTGGAGTTCAGGAAAGTTGTTCATGTAGGGAAGATGGTTGCTTATAAGAGAGTCTAAATATGGCCTTTAACTGAAGAAAATACTAAACAGGATTTCATAAAGATGCATGATCACCGAAGAGAGAGTGAGTGGTGGCTTTATAGAGTCAACTGTCTTGTCCTTTTGAAATTCAGCTTATCAGTACAAGTCAAAATGCTACAGTGTACAACTGCTATTAAAACTATAATGAAATGAATTGTGATATTTCTGAATTGATTTTGAATTTTACACACTACATCTTTTCCCTGAGAAATGTTTAATAAACAACAGTAAAGCAAAATCATTATTACAAATATATATCAAAAATATTATTTAACTGTTAGTATAAGCTCTGGGCTTTTTTTTTTTCAATTCAGGGAAGCTTGGAATTAAAAGGAATTTTACATTTCAAAATGGGGTGAGGGCTATTTTCAGAACAATTTCTTTTTTGTGAAATTTGGGGGACTTGATTTGCTGTAGTGCTCAGGATGTTTTAATGGTTGCAAGGGTTGAACAGTTTACTTTAAAACATTGCTATAGCTGTCCAAAACTTAATGTTATGATTTTCTGAATATGTTTTTAAGCTTAATATGTGCAAAAATCATGTACGTGTCCCACTTATCATGTACATATTGGAGGACAACAAAATTGATTTTCATTTCTGGCTAAAAGCCAAGTATATTGTTCTCCCAGGATCTGTGGTCTCTCTCGCACCTCTCATTTTCTGCTGGTACTAAGGGCCGATTCGCACTAGCGGACAAATTTTGTAACAATTTGTAGATTTCTTCATTAATGTGTCACTTGTTACAGAAAACAAGTGCGAATACGTTTTTTGAGACCTAGAACTTGTCCAACAATTCAGGAAAACAAAGAAGCAGTTGTCTTATGATTGGTCAGCGTTGCACGCGCGATACATTTTGTCAAACAATCGCAAAACCAAGTGCGAACGACTTGTTGGACAAGTGCAAATTTTGTCAAAACGGACAAATCTTCAAAGGGGCCGTTGTCCTGCCTCAAGGCAGGACAATTCATGACAAGTCGCATTCCAATGCCCCTCGTAATGCCAGATAACAATACCCTGTTGATTGGCTATTGTGTTTGGTCTGGATTGTACTAAAAAACAACACGCGAAATTTCGTCCTTTGCCCATTTATCATATTCCCGCTTCGTGGACGATTGTGTGGCGTTAACATCTGTCCAAACGCCACTTGCTTCATACCTTATTGGTACTAATTTTCGCGTCGCTTTAATTTCGCGATTTTCGCGATTTAAAAAAAATCGCGAACTTAAAGCGACGCGAAAAAAAATTCCCGCGAACTTTAATGTCGCGAAATTTAATACCCTCCTATATTTCTTGTTTTCTCAATTTAATGAAGAAACACATGTCTACGTATTGTGTATAACGTGTAAAAGCTCTATGGCATGCCTACAGATGATAAACAACAGTTTAACAGTCAAATTTCACTATCTGTGTTGCTTTGAACCTCTTCATCTGTATCGCTATCGTCATATTCAAGTCCTTTCAGCACCTCTTTTGTACACTCATCGAAATGGCCATCTATCCCGGGTTCTTTGTCATTTGAAACGACAATCTGTTTCATACTTTTCAAGTATTTCTTGTATTATACAATTGCAAAGAACGTTAAGCATAAGGATAATGTATTTGACTATGCCTATGGTACACGATGCGGTTTCTATAGTTTGGTTTTGTTGTGAGTTGATGATTTTCAGCAATAAGAAGTGTAAAATAATAAAATTCTCGAATAAAATGTTTTTTTTTTCATTTTCGCGAAAATTAATTCCCTAAGAAAATAATTTTGCACCCAAATCGCGAAAATAAAGACCCGCGAAATATGCCGACCCTTTTTTCGCGAAATTAAGTGCCCGCGAAAATTAGTACCAATAAGGTAACTTGCCGAGGTGACGTCGTGGAAGGATGGTAATACCGGGGTTGGAACAAGAGAATGCGGAGGGAACCAGTTTGTGCCGATAAATGGACGGGAAAAATAATCGTTTTCTTGCGACATTTTCCTCGCACGAGCACAAAAACATCAGTACACGCGCACTTCAAATGCAAATCGTTTTAACATTTTTCACCACGTGGACCTGCCTGCATATTTGATGTGCCGAGAAATGTACAAGGATGCCAGAAGCACGTGCAGAGCTATTGTACTAATAATTATACCTTTTGTTTTCTTCAAAATGTCTCTGACTTGTCGCGACAATTTTGTTTTTGTCAAAAATGTCATGACATTTCAAACTTGTCCGCTAGTGCGAATCGGCCCTAACCTGTAATTGGGTTAATTTTTTTTGTGTGTGCAAATGGAACACAAAAAATGTGAAAGTAATTAGTACTAAATTATTCTGTTTTGAAATTAACTACCATAATGTTATTTGTAAGTTTGATTTTCATTACATGTATGTGCAATTAAGGCCCACAAATTCTCATTAAAGTTGTTTGCAATAAATATCAGAAGGTGCAAGAACCAATGTAATGGAAAACAATACATGGAGATTAAACTGGGCTCCTAACAATGTGGCTCTGGCTCCTAACTTTTAATTTTAGGAGCACAAAGGGCTCCTTAAAATTTTTCTTAGTCAACAGCCTTATAACATACAAGTCTAAAACAAATCTGAAAATAAGACTGCAGCATTTTTCCATCCGAATAGTGCAACACTGTATTTCCCAGGGAAAGTTTGAAAGATCAAATGTTCCAAGAGTGTCTTTGTTTTAAAGGCCACAACAGTGCACATTAGCCAGTTAAATTGCAGTACTTAATTTAATCACAATTTTGGGTTACCGTAAATTCATCTTTAATAAAATTAATATTAGACCAGGAACCCAAAAAGTTAAACATATGTTGATTTATTTCACAACGTCATTGTATAATTATGGAGCAATTAACATGACTGCATCGTAAATATCAATAATGTAGTTCACACAATGTACTTACACAACAATAAATACTCAATATTTAATGATACGTGTAACCTTGCAAAAGGTGTTTGTATTTTTCTAAATTTTTTGGATGAAATAGTTAAATGTATAATATTTTAAGTGAACTTTGAACCAACCCAATTAAATTTAAATTTTTAGTTTATACTTTATAAATTTGAATGGAGTATTATCCAGTCTGTAAACTCAACTTTGAGAATAATTATTTTAAATGCTGCTGTACTCCTTTTTCAGATTTTGAGCTTCACTATCGAGTCAAAAAAAAATGCTTAAGCTGAGGCAGTTAATTTTTATAAACACAGTAAACCATGAATATGCTTTCATTAAAAAAAAAAAATGATATACAGTGATCAAAATTGATTAGTTTGTAAATGAACAAAAATCTAATTGGTTGCCTAGCCATTTATCAGGGTCTGGAAGGGGTTCTGCGTGATCCGGGATTTATCTGAAATTGTGTGTGATTTGGGAATACAAAATAAATCTAGCCGTGATTCTGGATACTATATCAACTGTGACGTGGGATTTGCTTTATCTGTGGTCTGTGATTTGTTATTTCCACCGACAAAATTCCGTGAAATTTAAGTATTTTAGCCCGTATCAATTCACACACATTAATTTTTGTCGTGTTTTATAGAGACCTGACAAAAACTGTTTAATTCTCACAACATGTCACAATGGACGATTTAAGTTTATCACATGATCAATAAAGTAAATTGGAACAGTTGTTAAAACCGACCTTCGTCGTCATGTGTCATTTTGCACATGGTTACAAAACCATTTACAGGAAGGCTAGGGGTGGGAAGCTACTGTACTTGGATCTGACCATCCTGTTTTTGACTTGCTGTTTGTTTATTCACAGTATTTTACTGTTTATCTCTATGCCATGGCGAGTAGTGAGACCAGTTCCACAGTTAGGGTTCTGATCTCATTTTTTTCGGCTCCAGAATCTGGTAAAGTGTCAGTTGCCAGCCCATCCACAAAGAAAAGTTAAAATGTTCCAATCAGTGCAGAAAAGCTATTAATGAAATTGCCTGAGGTAAAGGTCTTGGAGAAAACCCTGTAGTGAATTTCACTTGAGTAAATAAAGGTGCTACGTCAGGCCAGAAATAGGATATATGCTGACCAGACAACCACCCATTCCCCCCCCCCCCCCCCCCCCCCCTTTCCAGACCCTGATTTATGTACAGGAACATGTATGCACAAATTTATAACAGTATTTCGCACCAACACAATTTATTTTTAACTATGACATTATTTGACTAACCACAAAATACCAGAGTGCTACAAGATATTTTTTTTTTAAATAATAATGTGACCAAAAATGAAGTTAAAAAAATCTCACTGAGATTAAAAATGACAAACTAAAGGCAACTTGAATTAAATATTGATAGTGGACTGCTGCCAAACATTGTCACTGCAGACAGCCTATAATTTTCATTAAAATTTGATATCACTGTGAAAAGCAGGGTTTTTTTAAATGTCAAAATAGTAGCTACAATGTTTAAATCCTCCAAGCAAGCATTCTGTTAAGTTTTTAAATAATACAAATCTTACTTATATTTGGCTTGTTCATCTGTTGCCATGTCATTAATTGATAATTTAATTTACAAATACTACAACTTTTTTTAATATTAATAATGTTATTAAAAATTATTGAAGATTTTCAACCATGAACATACTAAATCATGAAACTGTCATTAATATAGTTTACTTGATCCAGATTTTTTGGCTTTTTACATGATAACATGGATCAAACTTAATTGCAGTTTGTTGGTTGATCTTACATATATACAGGCAGGCTTCCATCAAAACTGAAAATGGCAACCCTAACTAAATGTATCTCGCAAGACACATATACAACAAAACATAATACTATGTACATGTACCATGACAGCATATTTTCACATGGACATGCCATGCTCCAGAAGTGTTCACTGACTGATAATTATATCAATGCATGGTAAAATTTTATTACACTTCACATTCCTGTCTGGTGTTCATTTTTACCAAGTGTTTTTAACTGTCACTTGAGATAATGTATGTCAGAGGAGAATTACCTTAATTCATATGGGCGAACCTTTAAACATACCAGGACTTTCCACATGTGTGTTATCTTGTCTGCTACCAATCATACTTCCACTGCTTTCCCAAAGTGGTGGGGTCATGGGTGATGAATCACTCAGGGAGGAGTTTTCAGACCTACAAGAATCTTGGTCTGAGCTTCCCTGGCTTAAATTACTTGAACTTAAAGAATGGAAAATGTTCCCAATGGCCGGCAACTTCAGGAAACCCCACTGCTGTGGCATTTCATGGCTGTGACCGGTTGCACTTGGAATTGTTTGGTGGTTCCCATGATACATGTGCTTAGGGTGGAACGAGTGTGGTGCATTACATTCCTGGTGTAGATTCATGGTGGTGTGATTGTGCGGTGGAAGATGCTGCATCATGTTACCACCCCTAATGGTGCTTCCCGTGTTGCAGCTGTTGAATGCCGATGGAGGTGAGGTTGCTGGTCTGAAGCTCGCTGGTTCAGGTGGATGTATGTGGTGCTGCTGCATGGGAATTTGTGGGTGGTCATGGCCAGGTCTGACATGAAGGTGTGGTACATACATGGGACCTGTAGTAGTGACAATGGTTGGGGCTTTGCCTTGAAATGGTGATGACCTCATGATGAATGGTTGTAAAGGATGAGGCAGTCTTGGTCCTCCCTCGTGAACACTTGAAGCAGGTGTGAGTCTGCAATCATTTCCAGCCGACAAGTGTAAATAATAAAGTATGGAAATAACTCCGAACCCTGCCTGAACACAGGGATCAAAGCCACTAAGGAATTGGCATTCTTTGCAAAGAACTTTGTTAGGACTCTTTGCTTTGTTTATTTCACTCCTTACAAAATTGTGTGATGTTTGTAATTCTTGCAAGAAATGTCTATAAGCTACTCTTGTTTTTTAAATTTGTTGATCGTTGAAAATGGTTTTGAATTAAATGTCTGAAATATTACCTTTCTATTAATCTATCTCCTCATTGCTGACTCAAATATTGAGTACTGCACAGGATGTTCTTTGGAGTTATTTTCATGTTTAATGAGTCTGCAATAGTAGCAGTGAAATTTTATTGAAGATGTATTGTTTGGTATTGATGTTTTGGTTTAAATTTTTTTTTGGTTTGAAAATTTTCACACCAGTTTGATTTTTGTTTTCCCTTGTCTCAGATTATGGTAATAATTATGAAAACGCCAAAAAAAGCTGAAGTTTTAAAAAGATACGCAGGGAACTTGGCCGTGATGTAATTAACAATTGGAACGATATGCGACTCGTGCTTCGCTGAGTTTCCATTGTTCGAAGAAATAAAAGGCTTCTTTTGTTTCTGGTTAAACAATACCTTTGCATGGCTTTCCAAAGACGCCATCGCATTTTTTTGCAACGTTATTTCTCTAAAACAAGGCGTAAAACAACAGAACAAAAATTACGGAACAATGTTTGTCATGTCAAAACAAGTCAGTCTGCCAAAAATTAGCTCGATCCTGCAAAAAATGAAAATCGGCCCAAAAAGCGACATACGCCCTTTTTGCAGGAAGGCCTTCAATTAATTTGAGACTAAGGAAAATGAAAATTGAGCTGGTTCGAAAATTTCAAACCAAAGAAAAATTTGAACCACAACATATTTATGTGAGAGTTGCCCTGAGGAAGGTTTTTGAATAAAACCGAAATATTGGCAAAGTGCATTTTCCAGTTTTTGTTTAATTTTATGTTGTTTTTCTAGAAGCAAATGGCTTACACAGGATGTTTTTTGTCTAAGTATGTAATAGCTCAAGGCCATGCTGTCCAACTGGTAACAAAATGGCTGGAGAATTCTAAAGACAGACAAAATTGGTTGAAGTTGTATGTACAGTAAACACATGTACTTGGAAATTTCCTGAATTTGAACATTGAAATTCAGGGCATAGAAAATCCTTGTAAAGTGCATTTGGTCCTTGAAGTACTTGAAATTTGTTATTTTTTCAGACTGTCATTTTCCTATAGAAAGAATTTGGCATTCGAATGTCCTTAAAAAATTGGATTTTAAAAAACTTCTTAGAAGTGAAATGACTTGTGTGGCTCCAGAAAATAGCACTGTTTATATTTCTTGTGCATTACCAAAATCTGGGCACCACTTAAATCATAAGTTAAAAGAATGATCCACGGTCATTTTGTATTTTAATGTTCTTTTGGAGAAGTCTACGTGTATAATGCATAAACCAGTATCTGCACTCCAAGTGTGAATTCATAAATCGATCAGAACCTTAGCAAAGCCACTTGCCTGAAGGCTAACTGTGATTATCTTGTTTTTAAATGATTAAGATTATCATGTGTACCTTGGCCTCGCCTGTTTTGTGCCTGCTGCCATATCTCTGTTTGCCCGTTTCCTGGGAAGTACTGTGGTGGTGTCAATGATGTTCTCTGAAATCTGAAGCAATTACAATTCATAACATTTAACAACTGGCAAATAGAATATAATACATTGGGTTTGTGGAGATTTGAAATTTCTCTGCGAGTGTTATTAAACTCAATATGGGCGAACGAGTGAGATGTCGAGTTGAACATGAGTAGAGAAATGTCATATCTCCAAGCATCCCTTGCTAATTACAAAGTTTGTTTAAGCTCATTCTGGCATTTACTTATGGAAAACATCGTTATTTATAAGCTTACATGAAGATATCTTCATTCTTCAGTACGGTAAAGATTTTGTCTATTAAAATCTTAATTTTTTTATTAATAATTATTTGAAATTTTATATTGTTTTTCCCTTATGTACACTCTTCTTATTGAAAAGACACTGCATTTTTAAATATGCACAAAAAAAAAACGGAGACAGATTTATGTACTTTAACAAATGAAACAGTTACCTCTTGAAGCACAGAGGGTGGCATTCTTTCCTTGACCATCCGCACATACTTCACCGTCATTTCAAGTATCTGATGTTAAGTTTGAAAAGAAATAGAATGTTCAGTATTTAAGGTGGCTTCTAATAGTTTAAACATTCCCATCATGATACATCTGTGATATTCAATCACAGCTACACCAGTAAAGTTAAGAGAAAACGTTTAATACAGGTTTGTAAACACTAAACCGATAATTAAACAAATTTAGGTGACTACAACATCAAAATTTGTTACCATGGCAATGTCAAAAGAGGCCAAAAAGACCCCATTTTCAACCTTTTGAGGCTAATAACTTCAAAACTGCTTGGTGAAATGTTTTGATTTTTATATATTTTCGTCTTATAAACATAAAAAACATTTGTACCAATTTTGAAAAAAATCTTTACATGGCATTCAGAGATATGACATTTTTACATAAATTTAAGGTAGCTCTAAACTCTATGTACAGAATTTAAAAAAAAACTGTTAAAATGTTTCTCTTGCCAATTAAACAAAAATATATCGAAAACAAGAACTTTCACCGTGTAGTTTATAAGTTATTAGCCTCAAATGGTCCAAAATAACGTATTTTGGACCTGTTTTTTTGCGTTGCCATGGCAACGAATGATGACGTCATTTGGATACCACTTTGTTGACTGATAAAAGATTTACTGGTTTCAAGTAAATGATTTTTAGCCACACCATCGGGCTAGCTGTAATGGAATGCAAAAGACGAGAGGGCTGAACAATATGGAGCCTCCTTAAGATGCAGTGTTAGTCTTTGCCTGCCACCAGTATTTTAACTACATCAAGTTCAACTCTTAGAGTGTAACCATAAAGGTCAGGAACCCTGGATTGTAGCATTAACCTTGTTGGCAATTGCTTAATAAAATTAATTAACTCATTGATTTGACTTTTAATTTGTGGTTTATTATACCCATTTCGGGTCACCAGGTGTATGTATATTGATTTGACTTACAGAAGCCATATCAGACTTTTTCCCAGCCACACTTGGTAACAGAAAGCGCAGCTGATCGCAGCTCTCCTTGATGCGTTCTCTGGAGGAGCAAAGTAACATTATTTATTAAATATTGTTCAGTATTTTAGTAAATGTTTATGTCATGGGTTTTAGTTTCAAATTATAGTAAGAAGTTGCAACTAACCAAGGCTTGAAAGATTTGTAAAGAACAATTGAATGTATTTTACTGAAGTTCAAGTAATTAAATGAATATTAATCATATCAATAACTAAAATTGACATTAAAAATTCCAGATGTTTGGCAGACTTTTTCCAGCTTCCTTACAATGGCAGAGATATTTGCTATCAGTTTTGCAAACAATGGGGAAACAGCTAAGCAGAACCCATATGAGTGCATATGATTGACATACATACAGCAGAGGTATCCAATTACAGCTGTTCCATTTGGTTGGAATTGGACAGCTTTGGATATCCATGTGACCACACTCCAGTTGCAATAACAAATAGGCACACATACATGTATAACCAATCACAATAAAGAATGTTATTCTGAATATTTGATAGAACGATTTTTGTACGATCTTGAAATGATTATGTGTGAACACAACCAAAACAACAAATTAAACAAACTGGAAGGAAGCTATTTGATTGGTTTAACGAATGGAAGTGGACGTGCATGCATGGCTTTTGGTTGGTTTAGCAAACATGCAAAGCAAATGCATTGCATTGCTAGCTAAAAGGTAGCTATTCTCTTTGATGTCACTCGCTTTTCAGTATCCTGATAGGTCAATTGAACAAGCCTCTTTCCATATAAGGGATATTTTAAGTGGGAAAACAAGCAAAGCTTGTTTTGATTCTTTCAACTACTGGCAGATGAAACAAATCGCAAAATAAAATCAAACTAAAACAATGACAACACCAGCATGGCTGTAGCTAGCATGAGGTAAACCAAGGCACTTGCCTTCATGGTAAAAATAAAATTTTGACTACTACTAGTACAAGGCTATATGCATAAAAAAATTGTCAGATATTCCTTCAGTAAGGATTTTCGTCTGGCTATGGCCCTGACCAGGAACTAATTTCCCCAGCCTACATTTACTTTCTTCACTTTCCCACCTATCTAAATATAAACTAGTGACTGCATGCCCTGGTTTTACCTTCTTATTCTTTCTTTGGAGCTGTGTTTAGACAGGTCATCATGCAGCAGTGTAATTTTCATATCCTTGCTGCCCAGTGGACCACTGATCATGTAAGCAGGACTACCCACTATCTTGCCACCACTGTAATCAGCCAATGTTTGAGTTGATGCTGGAGATTGTTCATGATCAGCCTTTGATAATGTTGCATGGGTTGAACCGAACCCTCCAGCATTTGGGGCATGAGTACTTGGGTATAGAGGGGGTGGATTGATGGGAAGAAAATGGGGAATGGTGCTTTGTCTGTTTGGATCTGATGATTGAGTGTGGTGATAAATGTAGCCTTGGTTGCAGTGATCTGTAGGATAAACTTGGTTCACCATGCCAGTGATGTGCGCAGGGACAAGCCCACCATGAACAGGAATATGCTCTGGTGCAGATCTGGACAAAAACAGGGACGATGGTGGTTGATCCTGGTATGGATTTCCACTGTGTACAAAATGTTGTGGTGCAGTGAAGTTTGAAACAACTTGGCTGTTGACTTGTTGTAACACACTGTCATTTGTTGTGTGGTGATTCTGTGTGAGGTCAGCCAGGCCTCTGCTAGGAACTGTGATTCCATTGTTTGAGACACACTGCACACTGGGGAAGGACTGTTGATAGCAGGAAACTGATTGGCTAACTTGCAGTTGTGGTTGTTTGAACAGGGACTCTGTTGCTGATGTACAACTTACTGCCTGAGAAATTTTGTCACAGCTCTGTCTGCAAGAAAAATAGTGCATCATGATCAGCAGCTTACTGGACAGATACACATTTTCCAGCTTCTCACTATCTCACGCTATTTCCCAGGGGAGGGGGGGGGGGGACTCCCATATAAGAACGATGGGGGTGGTTGTTGAAATGGTTTTTTAAAAGTCCTTAAAGGTACCGGAATCTCATTTTGTGGTTGTGGCTAAACTCACTTTCACCCCTAAGAGGTACCAATTCGAAAACAACACATCATATTCTGCCATATTTTTTTTATCAATACCCCAAAAGGTACCACAATAATTCTAAAAGTAGTCGTTTTATATTTTAGTACCCTAAGAGGTACCAATCTACAACTTTCACCCCCTGCAGAGTGGCATGATGATCACCCCTGTCATTTTTTTATGCCCCCGCCTCCAAGGCTATTTTGTCCTGTTTCCCACTCCCCTCCAGTTACTTTCCATTTTTTCTCCCACTTCCCACCCCCTCTTTGGTGGTTGCTCCCTGTTTGCACTTTTGCTGTTGATACACAAATATCATGCAATATTGCATTTTTCACCCTGTTTCTCCTGCATTATATTTTCTACCAGAGCTCCTTTCTTCCATACTGGGTTCCTTCAATCAATGACTGTCACAGCCTTAAAGTGCCTATGAAATGAAATTTTCAACCCGTTTTTTATACTAAAAAATTGAAGTCCATGTTCCACTGATTCATAATTTAACAATTTATTAAGTTATGGTCAAAAGCGCAATCTATTTTTTTCTTACCTCAAAGTTGGCCTATTTGAGCCAAAAATATGGGACAACCAGCACGTGGCCAAAATATGCAAATTAGGACTTGTGACGTCAACAGTTGTGCAGAACTTCGTAGTCAACATGGTATGCAAAATAAATCGTCGGAGGACATTTCCAACTGAGCAAAACTGCAAAAATATAGCTAAGAAAGTGGTTTGTTTACGAGAAATACTGAAGCATCTGAAAGTGACACCGCATTTTTGGCATTTTTGCACAACTGATGACGTCACCATGTTATTTGCGTCTGCTTCTGTTTTTCTGCCGTAAGTTCGCTGTTGTTTTTGTTTCACTTAGAGTATTAATACTGATCTAGGTCTGGTAATCCAGATGCGGCCATTCTCAATGGTTTGTTGCAGTGATTGTAGGCACTTTAAATGTTGAATAAACTGAAATTTGATGGCAACATAGTGGGAAAAAAAAACGGTTGGAACTCTGGATTAAAACCTGCCAAGTGTGAAAACGATTAAAGGATTTATATTGGTAAATTATAAAGGGAAACAACTACTTCTTTGTCTTAAAACACACAAACTCTGAAGTTCAAACCCCAACTAATGATTTTATGTTTTCATTTACACTGCAACATAGTAATCATGGGATGAAAATGAAACTGTTGCATGTTATTATAAGGCACGCTTATATGTCATTAATGACTTACTGAACAGAAGGTGATATATTGTTGTTGTTGCCAAAAGTAACAAGTGATTGTGATGGTTCTTCACTCTCCTTGATTGCCTCCAAAACTTTTGATGCTGCAGCCACTGGAATCCTGTCTTCAGGACTCTCTGGAGTCAAAGGCATACCTTGAATAATTTGCAAAAACAATGATTAGTATTAGACAAACTGAATGCAAGGCTGACTCTACAGCTATTATAGGCTGATTTATTTAGCGGCCAATATTTCAGCTAACTAAATTAGCCTTCCTCAGGGCCAGGGCCATACTGAAGAAAAATACTATTAACGGCTCCTTAAATTTGCATTTTAAAAAATACATGAGTGGTTTATGATTGACTAATACAGTGTACAACTGAAATATAAACATAAGATAACATGATACACCCTGTATATTAGGTACATGTATGCATATTAACAATAAACTAAAAAAAAGGCAAATGTTCAATGATTAGTAGCACATATTGCCTTCCAGGAAAAGACTCACATTTATAAGTGACGGGTTGCCTACCCAGAGAGGGGGGGAGGTGGATTCTTCCATATAACCAATATAAAATTGACATGGGTGACGGTCGATACACTAATCAAGTGACATCTAGCTCTAGCATCTCTACATAGAGATCCAGCAAAACCGAACCAGTGTATTTTACTTACGCGTTGTGTGGACCTCTGCATGCAAATGTTCAATGATTAGTAGCACAATATTGCCTTCCAAGAAAAGACTCACATTTACAAGTGACGGGGTTGCCTACCCGAAGAGGGGGAGGGGGGGGGGGGGGGGGGGGGGGGGGGGTGGGGGGTCCATATAACCATATAAAATTGACATGGGTGACAGTCGGAAATTTTGAAACAGACCCCTAAATGGTACCATGCAGAAACCGGTATTGTTTTATATTATTTTTCTGGCTAAATACCCCAAAAGGTATCAGAATAACTGTGACAGTGGTCGTTTTCTTTTCAATTTAAACACCCTTTGTGGTACCAAACCACCAATTTTAACCCTTGAAAGTTACGATTACTCTGACTGTCTTGAGGGGTTGGGATTGCTTGTTACCAAGATCTTGCTTTTGGGTTGAAAAAAATATCAAGACTCTTACCTTCACATGACTTTTGTCCAGCCCACTTCAGCAGAACTTGATTGATTGTTTCTTCTGTGACTGGCAAGTGTATAATATCATTTATTCCATGGGAGCTGAAGTCCTCTTTAAAATAAAAGATCAAAACAATCTTAGTGACAAAAAAAACTAAATGCAAATTTAATGTGGCCTGCTCACAGACTTTTCCTATTATTTTCTTCATCAGGAGCTAATTTAAAGAGACAAAAACGATTGCTGTCCTTACCTTTACTTCCCTCTTCAATCACTCCAATTATGGCAACAGAGCGGTTCAGAGAATTAGGATTGTACCTGTGGTAATTTTAGTTTTAAAACAAAGACAATAATGACTTGGTATTTTCAACAAATTCTTCCATCATGTTGGAATACACAAGATGTAAACAGTCTAGGGTGACGGGGGGGGGGGGGGGGGGGGTGGGGGGGGGGGGTGGGGGGTATATATTGAAATCAGGACATACATGTACCACAAAGAGAGAGTTGTTTTTACACAACAAATTGGTGTTCTGAGTGGATTATGTGGAGAAGAATTTCTGAGGAAACAAATTATTATCTGTAATTATTACCTGTAATGTTTAGATATTAATATTGATATTTTAATTATTCTGTTCAATTTAATTAAATTTTTAGTTTCACAGAACGTAAATGGTCAGATCGTTGAAAACATACTTTGTAGTTTTAGCTTGCACTGCTATTACAACAATGTTTGCAATGCACAAGGAAGAGGACAGGAATTCCTTTTTCCCAATTCCCGTGTAATTCAAGGTGTTGTGGAAACTATTGCTGGCTTTTGAATCTTTTGTTTGTTGTAATTTGGTTATCACAACATCAAGAAACTGTCCAATTCCTGCTACTTGCTTGGTAGCTACCACTTCTCTGTCTTGTAATAATATATATATATATATTTTTTATTTATTTACTTAATTAATATATCTACATTGCTTACATTACTGACTTACACTAATTACATCACTTGCTTACAGTCATCACTTGTAATATACTTATTAGTAAACATACACTTTCACTGTTAGGAAAGCCGTTTTGGATGAGGCTATCTAAACAAGACTACATGTATGACAAAATGTAACAAAAAAGAATTAGGAAATGATAGGCTGCAAACAGGCTCTCCCCCAAGAAATATCTGCAGAAAAATCTCCACCCCCTACCTCCTCCCAAAAGGAGAAATATCTGGAAAAAAAAAACGATTACAGGTGAATAAAGGCTAGGGTTAATAAAATTGTCTTGGTGCTCACAAAACCTAATGTAAACACTCAATGAAGTTTGGAAGAATTCAAAAGTACCTTTCTAAACATACCTTGTATATTTTAAGGGTATGAAAACCGGTTGTTGTCGTTGTTGTTGTTGTTGTGTGTGGTGTTTTTTTGGGGGGGGGATTTCTCTCCCAAGCTCTGACATCATCACCCCTTTCCCCTCCCAAACCTCTTAAAACTACAAAAAAGGCACAAATTAGCATCAAATTTATATATTTACACAAACTATTAAACTAACGTAAATTCACACAGTCACCTTATAGTGGAACACAGTTTCTGAGCATGGCCAGATACCGACGACATTTCCAAGAATATAAGAAGAAATGTTTCTTGTGTACAAACTGAAATCAAGTCTGCGCAATGACAACTTTTCACCTGTATCTCCTCGAGTCGTTTCAGTTCGGTCCATGTTTTACGAAGTCTCTTGTCGTTTCCCTCGTGAACAATCAGAATTTTCTTGTTAAGATCCTGAAAACCAAAAGAAAAATGTGAAATACAGATATGAAAAAGGTACTTGAGCATTGAATGATGAATTCAAAACTTCAAACATGAATTGGACCATTTCGCTTGGAAACGCTAAGATGACTGGGCAATCAGAATTCCAGAATTCCTATGAAAATTTGTTACATTATTTCTTGTTTTTTTTTTTTTTTTTGGAGTAAACGAAGCGTACTTTGAGAGAAAATATAACTTTATATTCAAGCTTATAGGCAAGCTAGTAAACTGCATGTAAGTCTGCGCCATCTTTACCTTATCAGAGAACGACGAAGTTAGACGTTGAAACACATTTTCCTGCGGAATTTTTAGTCCATGTGGATTTTCAACAAGTTGTCCTTTGAACGCAACGTCGCCTTCGTTCACAACGGTGTATTCGACAATTCCTGCGGAGCCATTCTCGACTTCGTTGCTGTTTTGCTTTTCATCGATTGTTTCGGAAACCCAAGAATTTGAGCCTTCTTTGAATAGTTTTCGTCTCACGGAGCTCATGGCAAACGAATTTATCGCTAAATTCCTAAATCTGTGTCCCTCAGCTGTCGTCAAACGAACAGCTTTTGGTGTAAACGAGAGGAAATATTAAGCTTTTGTCTTTTGGGCTCCAATTTTTCTCACGGGCTCACGGCAAACAAGCATTCACATGTGGAATCGTGTGGAACATTCAAATTTCGCGCCGACAGGGCGCGCAGATTTAAATTACTCCGAGCCAATCATACACAATAAAAAAGTCACATGATTATCTGTTCCCAGGAATTGCCGGCAGACGTGACATACTTTCCCACGGGAATTTAAATGGATCAATATTCATATTTCAACAGGGTCACGCAACTTTAACTAAATTATTTTTATAAACGATTTCATGAATTTGTTCCTAAAATGTTTAAATAAAATTGTCGTGGTAAACCAAAATAATGCAAGTTTTTTTTCAAAATTGCACTCCAATGACAAAAATATGGTAGTAAAGACAATTATAAAATTTCAAAGAACGATTTCATTTATTTTGTGACCGATCTCGTGATATCGCCGGGTTATTCATTCGCTGTATCAGTCAATTTCAGTAGTGCCCATGGCCCCCCCCCCCCCCCCCCGGGACAATCCCCAGGCATAAGCATTTTTTGAAAAAAAAAAATGGCAAATGCCCCATGGCAGGACAAAAAAGCTGTGCAAATGCCCCGCAGGAAAGTAAAAATTAAAAAAGAAGGAAAACTATTCGAATCTAGACTCTTTCAAAAGTTATTTGAAGGCAAACTAAGTCAACAGGGCATTTGACCCTGTTCCTACAGTTCCCAAGAATGATATCTACATCTACAAATACATTAGGGGGTTCCAGCAAAGGGGGATACCCATCACTGCAAGACACAGGGAGGCACTCTAGGGATATAAAACTATAGGGGGATAATATATGATGATATCAAAAATATGATAATATCATTATCATTTTACCTTACTTAGGTCTTCACGGCGAACCAATTATACAAGTCACTAAACGTCTTGAATCCCGGCTGTGTATACAACTTCTATTGTTGCATCAACCTCAAAATTATATTTCAGAACACACACACGCCGCATCAAATCCTTCTTTCCATAAGGACCGGCTAAAGTTGACTACAAAGCTCTTTGCTGGGATTGCGATGAATTATACATAGGGAAAACAAAACGACGACTTCACGACAGAAAAAACGAACATTTCAAGGCCCTCGCTAAAAGTGACCATGCATCAGCCATTGCTGATCATATCAAAATCAATGGTCACAACATTAATTGGGATTATTTTGATATTTTAGCGTCCGGAAAAACGGACTTTCACTGTAAAATTAAGGAGACTTTGCTCATTCAAGAACTGCAGCCTTCTTTAAATAAGAGAATTTAGTTTTATCGACTGAGTCGATAAGGTAAATTGACCACCGTAAAAAGATTCAAATAGCTGACGTTTCGAGCGCTAGCCCTTCGTCGGAGCGAATCAAGGAATTGTGGGTAGTGTGTGGTTTTATATAGTAAGCGGTGGAGCTACGCTATTGGTGGAAGTTTGGTGACGTGAAAAACAAATGTAGATTAGTTGAATGAAAAGCGTTCGTTGATTCCGTGGGGTTTGAGAGTGCCGATTTGAAAGATGATTTTTTGTTCTAGGTTTTTACGGCTTTCTGTGTTACCCTGGTGTAGGGAAAGGCCGCAGATTGTCATGTGTTGTTTAGAATGGTTAGTAAGATTAAAATGGCGCGCGACTGGTTTGGATGCGTCTTTGTCATTTTTTTCAACGTCTCGGAGATGTTCACGAAAACGGTCGCCCAGTCTCCTCCCTGTTTCGCCAATGTATATCTTTTTGCAAAAAGTACATGTTATGCAGTAGATAACATTTACGGAGGTGCATGTAAAACGATCAGTGATTTTAATAGATCGTTTGGGTCCTGTTATTTTGTCCGCGTTGTGAATGAAAGGACAAGTGTTACATCGTGTGCGTGTGCATTTGAAAGTTCCCGGTACATCGTCAGATTTCAGTGCGCTCGTAACTAGAAAGTTGCCTATGTTTTTGTCACGTTTGAATGAAATTAGTGGGGGTTGTGAAAAAATTCTGCCAGTTTCGGGGTCGTTTTGGAGTAATTTGAAATTTTTTAAAATGATGCTTTTGACTGTGTTGTTGTGTGGGTGGAAAGTGAGGGTGAATGGAATTCTCTCGTTCTCTTCCATCTGTGGCATTTGTAGTGCTGATTGTCTGTCGATCTGTTGTGCACGTTGTTGGCCCGTATTAACAACAGAGTCAGGGTACCCACGTTTCTTGAAAAACTGGCACATTTCTTCTGATTTGTTGGAAAAATCAGAGTCATCACTACATAGACGTCGAAGTCTGAGAAATTGAGAATACGGAATGGCGTTTTTAACGTGCGATGGATGTGAGGATGAATGTAACAGATAACTGTGGGAATCTGTAGGTTTGTAGTGCACACTTGTGGATAAACTGTTACCGTTGATTGAAATATTAATGTCAAGAAAAGCGACTGAGGTTTCGGAAATTTCCCAGGTATATTTTAGAGCTGGATGAAAAGTATTGACAGAAGTTATGAATTGATTAAGTTCCTCTTTACTGGAAGAGGTAGCGCCAATGCAATCATCGATGTAGCGGCCGTAGAGTTCGGGTTTGGTTCCGTGGTACTGATTAAAAAATTTGTCTTCGATGTGGCCTACAAAAAGGTTAGCGTAGCTTGGTCCCATTTTGGTGCCCATGGCGACTCCATTTACTTGTTTGTAGTAGTTTTGGGAAAATGAAAAACAGTTAAGTGTCAAAACTAATTCGGCCAAGCGGAGCAGTGTTTCTGAGCTTGGGTTTTGAATGGAGCGCTGGTCGAAAAAATATTTTAGTGCTTGAAGTCCTTCGTCATTGGGGATGACGGTATATAAAGAGGTAATGTCCATAGTGAAAATTAATTTGTTTTCGCTGGGAAAACTGAAATCCCGGAAAATTTCGAGTGCGTGATTGGTGTCCTTAATGTACGAGGGTAGTGATTTGACAATGGGGGCCATGATTTTGTCTAAATAGCTAGAAATTAGTTCGGTAGGACAGCTACAAGCGGAAACAATTGGTCGGCCCGGATTGTTTGGTTTATGAATTTTAGGTTTGAAATAAACGCGTGAGGTTCTAGGAGTAGTGATGATGAGATTGTTGGCGGTAACTGGTAATTGTTGTTTAGTAATGAGGTCTTGGATAGTTTCTTTGACAATTTTTTGGTTGGTAGAAGTGAGATCTTTATCAACTTTGGCATAGAAAGCGGTGTCAGAAAGTTGCCGAAAAGCCTCTTGTCGGTAAAGGTCGGTCCGCCAAACAACTACCGCCCCGCCTTTGTCGGCCGCTTTGATAACAATGTCGCGTCGTTTGCTAAGACTTTTGAGCGCTGCCCATTCTCCTGTTGAAAGGTTGGAAATTTTGGTGTGGCGGTTAAATTTAAGTTTTTGGACATCGTGACGACATTTTTTGATGAAAAAATCTAGAGAAGAAAACTGGCCCTCTGGGGGAGTCCATTTTGATTTGCGAACGTTGAGTGTTTCAAAAACATCTTTTTCCGAGGTGTTAGAATTGTCTTCTTTGTCGTGGAAAAAAGCTCTTAATTGCACGCGGCGAAGGAATTTTTCAACATCTTGTTTGACTGAAAATTCGTCGGTTTGTTTCGTTATAGGAACAAAGTTTAAACCTTTACTAAGAACAGACCTCTCTGGGTTAGAAAGCGGCAAATTTTCCGGAATGGTAACGACGCCATTGTGACTATCGAATGAATGGTCGCCGGATAATTGAGGACCTATTAACTGTTCAAGTTTTTGGGTCTTGATTTGGTTAAGGCTGTTGAACAGTTTAGCATTGAGTTCTTGAATTTTAGCGCGAATTGATTGTACTAAGACAGCTGGACAAATTTTGGAAAGTTCGGAACGGTATTGGATAATTTCCTTTTCGAGATTGTTACGTTTAAGGCACATAGCTCTGATGGTGATCCTCATAATATTACGCGAGAAAGAATTTTGGGCATGGTGAATTTCGTGAAAATATTGTTGATTGGAATCAGAGAATGTAGAAGCGTGAAAATTTGAACGAAACCCTTTAGGAATGACTTTGGATTGGAGGCAACGGCCGATGAAATTGATGTGACTACAAAACCTAGTTTTGGTAAAGATGTGAGTGGCTAAACGAAAGGCTAAATTAGTGGAAATGGGGGGAAAAGGAATAAGATAACTTACGATTTCCTTTTTAATCAGTACCACGGAACCAAACCCGAACTCTACGGCCGCTACATCGATGATTGCATTGGCGCTACCTCTTCCAGTAAAGAGGAACTTAATCAATTCATAACTTCTGTCAATACTTTTCATCCAGCTCTAAAATATACCTGGGAAATTTCCGAAACCTCAGTCGCTTTTCTTGACATTAATATTTCAATCAACGGTAACAGTTTATCCACAAGTGTGCACTACAAACCTACAGATTCCCACAGTTATCTGTTACATTCATCCTCACATCCATCGCACGTTAAAAACGCCATTCCGTATTCTCAATTTCTCAGACTTCGACGTCTATGTAGTGATGACTCTGATTTTTCCAACAAATCAGAAGAAATGTGCCAGTTTTTCAAGAAACGTGGGTACCCTGACTCTGTTGTTAATACGGGCCAACAACGTGCACAACAGATCGACAGACAATCAGCACTACAAATGCCACAGATGGAAGAGAACGAGAGAATTCCATTCACCCTCACTTTCCACCCACACAACAACACAGTCAAAAGCATCATTTTAAAAAATTTCAAATTACTCCAAAACGACCCCGAAACTGGCAGAATTTTTTCACAACCCCCACTAATTTCATTCAAACGTGACAAAAACATAGGCAACTTTCTAGTTACGAGCGCACTGAAATCTGACGATGTACCGGGAACTTTCAAATGCACACGCACACGATGTAACACTTGTCCTTTCATTCACAACGCGGACAAAATAACAGGACCCAAACGATCTATTAAAATCACTGATCGTTTTACATGCACCTCCGTAAATGTTATCTACTGCATAACATGTACTTTTTGCAAAAAGATATACATTGGCGAAACAGGGAGGAGACTGGGCGACCGTTTTCGTGAACATCTCCGAGACGTTGAAAAAAATGACAAAGACGCATCCAAACCAGTCGCGCGCCATTTTAATCTTACTAACCATTCTAAACAACACATGACAATCTGCGGCCTTTCCCTACACCAGGGTAACACAGAAAGCCGTAAAAACCTAGAACAAAAAATCATCTTTCAAATCGGCACTCTCAAACCCCACGGAATCAACGAACGCTTTTCATTCAACTAATCTACATTTGTTTTTCACGTCACCAAACTTCCACCAATAGCGTAGCTCCACCGCTTACTATATAAAACCACACACTACCCACAATTCCTTGATTCGCTCCGACGAAGGGCTAGCGCTCGAAACGTCAGCTATTTGAATCTTTTTACGGTGGTCAATTTACCTTATCGACTCAGTCGATAAAACTAAATTCTCGTGTTTCATCCCCCCACCGACGCAGCACCACAGTTTCTCTAGAAACTAACCCCATTCTTTAAATAAGGACTGACAGTCTTAATCTTGGTTCCAGACCCCTATTTTGAACTATATAAACAGTTTTCAAACACTGTAACGGTTACTTTTGAAAATCTGTGTTGCTTCATCATACTAAACGTCAAGTTTAGGGGCCGGTCATAAAGTAGAGGGGGGGAGAGGTGGACTATGAAAAATTGAAGCTGGGTCACTATTTTTCAACATAGGGTGGCTCCAGGAAAAATAATGCACTGCGTTAGAGTTGGGTCATGGTTAAATTATTCACATCTCACATCTCACATCTCACATGCACATGAAGTGAAATTTCACTAACATTTTTTTTCGATAATCTGAAAACAGGTGTTTTAAGAATTATTTTGATGGGTAAATAAGTCACTTGAAGTGGCGGGAATATATCTGGGCACATTAGACAAGGACCTGGGTTCTAGTGACGTCATTAGTGTGTTAACAACTGCATGAGCGCGTCACTTGTTTTACAGTGGAGTTTTGGCAACTTGTGGAAGGATTCTTTCGATTAAATATGTTTGAAAGAGACCCGTTTTTAGCCCCGGGCTCGCCCCCTTCTCCGCCAGGTTTTGTTGTGATCGAACACACGAATAACGTCACAAATACATTGTCTGTACCTTTTTGGCCGCGCTCAAAATGTCGCAAATTTCAGGATCCGGCGGGAGTTTTCAAACCGCTAAAAATAGTGGATCCTCTTTGCGCAAAGGAGGAAAACAACTGAAAATGAAATAAAGGTGATATACACAACATAAAACCTAACCTCGTTCCCAGGAGGCGGCAAGAAGAGAGACCCTGGGAACGAGGTTGCATAAAACCCTAAAACAAAAAGGTAGTGAATTTCACTTCATGTGCCACTTAATGAGTAATGTAATGAGCCAAGGCAAAAATTAGAAAGGTTTGTATGGAGTCATCAGAGCATAACGGTGCCAATATCTCACCCCCAAATTGCAATAAGATGCTGATTTTTGGCAAGCGGGCATTTTACGTCATGCCCTTTCCGAATATCTAATCAAATCCCATAATTTCACAAATTTAGCTTTTGTGACGTCATCACTTCGGTACTCTATACGCAGTATACAACTTAAGGAAAATCAATTTGAGAAACACTAAATATAAACTGTGGATAGTCAATTGATTCGTAAAAAATATTACTTGGAGGTAAAAACAAGTACTGAGTTGTATAATAAATGATTCCCGAATTTACGAATTTTATTTGCAATTCCCAAATCACTCCCAAACATTTTACGTTGAAGCGTCGCCCGCACTCTTGCCCAGAGATGATTTTCCCAGACTTAGTAAACCACTCGGCATTCTCTTTCTGGATACTACTCTTCAGCTTCCCAGATTTTTCTTTCAATTCCTGTAGTCTTTTAAGTAACGGTCCTAGTAAGAACTAGGCAACCTAACGGCAAGGAATGCAGAAAGGTGTTAATTGTGATATTGTTGAAACCGTCCACCTCATTGGCTAAAACGTGAAAATCTACCATAACTTAACCAGGTAGTGCATTTATTTCTCTGTAGTTAACTAATTGATTCCCTTTTAGTGAAAACTATTCTGAGTTTTAATGCAACCAAAATTCTACGTGGGAAACATGTAAAATTAGAAGCCTTTCTTGGCCATTGTTTTGGAGTAGCACAAAAGAAACATCACTTTAAAATAAAGTTCCACTACATTTTATTTAAAAAACATGCCGCGGAACAATAGAGCATTGCCTAGTTCTTACACGCATTGTTACTTAATCTTGTGATTGTTTGAATTGTTGGCTTTAAGGGCTCCTCTTCTGAACCTTCTTCTAGAATTGCGGCTTGTAATGACATAGCTGACAGCTGGCAGTGAAGGTCATACTGGCGTCTTCCTTCAGAATGGTATTTTTTCACAATCCCGTGCATTTCCTGACCACTTCCATTGACTCTCATAAAGGCCGGCACACACTAGGGGACATGTTGCGGGGACATGAAGCGGGGACATGTTGCAGCGACAGTTTTCCTCGTGTGACATCCCCGTTTTTGCGAAAAAGTTCTGTTGCGGGGACACAATTTTGTCCCCGCAACACGTTGCATGAAATTCAGCAGGTTTGAATTCGTGCGTCATGAAGCGGGGACAAAATGACCCCCATTTCGATGTCGCATCGTGTGCACTGCTCTTGCAAACTGTCCCCGCTACAAAATAAAAATGAACCAATTAAAACGCGCCATTGATTATCCCATGAGCCTTCAGTAGTAGGTGCCCTCAGTGATTTCTGTGATTTTTATACTTCAATCCGCTTTGTGTGCACCAGCTTGCGTACTGTCCCTGCAACATGCGCCTATGCTGTGCACACGAAGGGGCTTGTCCCCGCTTTATGTTCCCGCAACTAGTGTGTTCCTAGTGTGTGCCGGCCTTAATAAAATGGCAGTACTTCCTCATTAAGAAATTTAGCTCGTGCAGACTGAGGATTAAGAATGAAGCCAAATTTCTTATTTTTTTAGGGTGATGAGAGTTTCTTTGTGGAACCTGACTATTCCATACCTTGACTCTTATTGGCACTTGAAGGGCTGGCCACGTTTCCATTCAACCACAATCTCGAGAATCTGTTAGTCTGGATTTCAGACGAATTCTGTTCAAGAGTGGAGCAACATGTTACAACATTTCGATCTCGGAGAATTTTCGAAGATTCTGACTAAAGTGGTAAGCTAATGCTGTCTACGTAACTATCCCATTTCTGGTTTTAGTTGGGGGGCGCGGGGGGGGGGGGGGGGGGGGGGGGGGGGGAGGGGTTGTGGCGGGAGGGCCAGTAAGTTATTATGTGCCACTCAAGGGGTGGGCCGCCCCAATATTTTGGGGAGGTGGGTCACTGGAAACCGGTCTTTAAAAAATCATTTTTCATAAACTAACCCCCACCCCCCGCTGTACTTTATGACCCGTCCCTTGTTATAAAATGCGTTGGTTTACCATGTTTATCACCGCTGTTTGTGTTTTATTTTTTATGGTAATTGCGTTCGACGATAGGAAAACGCTTTCTAATCTCGTGAATGCAGGCTTTTTCTCTTCCTTCATGGTAATGATTTCCTTTGTTTTCTTTTCATCAATTATTAATTAGTTTTGGATTTTTTTTTTACAAGCTTTTGGCTTGCGACTGATCAATGATGTCTTTAAGAGGAACCGATCTCTCTAAAGTATCACAGTGCGACGGCAAAAACTGTGAACGCTGAAAATATGTCTGGAATGGCAAAGAAAATGTCAAGTACCAAAACTTTCATTAGTCCTCCAAGAACTATAACTAAGATCTTATTGGTCTTAACACAATACATGTCCCGGACATATTTTCGCCGTTCACGATTTTTTTCGCAAACTCGTCCAGGATTTTTGGAATATTTTAGCAGCCTACGCCCCGCCACCGTTTTGAAAGCGGAGAAGGGCCTGGGTACGAGGTTGTGTTTTTTCGATCGCACTGTTAGGCCTCGCTCTTTATTCGTCGTAATTTTCCATCCTCGCTATTTTCTGGAAGTATCTCACGGCACAAACCACAAAATACAGCCGTGTCACAATGTAGCAATTTATTCTTTCTCCAAAACAATCTGAATTTACTCGTGTCTGAAAGAATCACATTATTTTGCTGTATGTACAATAAGAACATTTGAAACTATGAAGTGTGTGCTTCAAAAGCAATGTAGCCATAAATAACTCACTTTACAATAATATTATAATTATAAATAAACTGTACTGGGTACAGGATAACATTTTTCTATCATTAATATATTATTACGAGTAATTATTTTATCAAAGATGATAGTAATAATAATTATAGTAGCTAAAAAATTAATATTCCTCACGGCTCTTTGTGATTGCCTAAAAGCGGACTTAAGTTTTATAAAAGGAACTTTAAACTAAAAAATCACGCAACTGTGTGTTGCTTACTAGCTGGTGTCAAACGCTAACTTACGGTCACGTTTGAGTATTTATTGATTGCTACATTAGAAGACAAAAACAGTCTAGAATTAGGCGCCCTCTTAAATATAGCATGGCCTTAAAATATCAGTCCTCTTCATTGTTCGGCTTGAGGCAACTGATATTTCAGGGAAACAAAAGCAGTGCTTTTAAGACCAAATTCCCCTTGCCTGTTTTAATAGATAGATAGATAGATATAGATAGAAACTTTATTTATAGAGTGCAATATTTAAACAAACTGTTGGATTCCTCCCAACCCAACATTCAAAAAGGCAAAGGCTGTTTCACGTTATTGCTTTAAAAAACATGCAGTTAAGAGTTATACAGATCGCAAGCGGCAATGCAACAAAATTAATTCTCTTTCTTTTCTAAATCTGCAAGCGCCGTATCAGTCCTTTCCCTCGTATAGTCAATGCTTAGGACGCGTGATCTTGTTCTGTCTTGGTGCCGGCCATTTAACCCTTTTCCCCCAAGAGTGCCAGACATCAAAATTTAAGAAAAAATTCCAAATTTAATTTTTTAAACAGTGAAAAACAAATGGTACCATGCAAAAGTACTGACAAAGAGGTTTCATTTGAATGATCACACCATAGGATTTCGTCAACAGACTCAAAAGTTAGAACTACAGTATGTCTTATGTCTCCATTATTGCCTCGGGGTGTGAAAGAATTAAATGTACGCTTTTTGAGCAGTCCTTCTTGTGGTTATAATGAAATCGTGCAAAATTTGTTTGGCACTGGTGAGAGGCCAGAGGTTAACATTTATGAATCAGTTGCCGTGACAAAAATGCCTACATACTTTACAACGTAATTTTCAATTTTGATTTGCGAAGGGCTGCCGGCAGCTAGTGCAAAATATAACAGTGCGTATCGAAACTAAAGCTTGCGTTATCTCAGAAAGAATTAAACAATCTCCATCGCAAAAGGAAAGTGGGTAATTTGTTTAAAACAAGCGTCAGTTCAGCTTGTAAAATCCGAATATTTAGAGTATATTTACCTGCTATATATTATGTACTAATTTATCAGTTTTTCTACATAAGGAATGCATATATATATTAATTTTCATTAAATCTGAATAGTCAATTACTATCAAATAAGTAAATAAATAAACCGAAAATGGAAAAAATCTTGCAAAATTTGTTATCAAAAGCAAACAAATTTGCTCGTGTCCAACTGAAGTGTTTACCTCGCTTAACTAAAAGAAACGCGAGAAATTTATCCGGAGTTCTTTATTCTCCTTAAACTATTTTAACTTAGCTTTTGACATTGGGCGTTTAAAACGTTCCTCCACTTCTTCTTCGAAGACCTATCCGTGAAATTGGCGCAAGGAAGTTTACAAAACTTGGCAAGTTAATGGTGCATTGTCCAAAAGAGACCATTCTTTTTCTTCTGTGAAGGGCGAAGGAATTATTGTTGCAGATAAATGGAGTTTATTCACCATTTTATTTCTCCTTTTCATGTTCCTTTTAACTTTTTTTACGCCATAAGACAAGTTTAATTCGCAAACTTCAAAATGACTTAATCACGTGGGCTTTCAACGTTATAGCTCTGAAAATCACGTGACCAGCACAAATCGCCCGCATGCGCGTCTCCAAAGTGACACATTAGAAGGTAGTGAAAACACGTGATCATCACGTGTATTTAAATGCTAGCACCAGTCATCCTCGTCACCCATTTCTTCTAGACCGTATATTGCGTAAGGACTCTGGCCGCTTCGTATTGCCATTGCGATGTGTTGGTTCATATTCGGGTGGTAGCCGTTCTCTAAAACACTGTCTCCCCGGTTTTCCGGGAGCGCCGGTCCTTTCCCGGTCAAAGAAAGTTGAGATCCAGTGCGCGAGCCAGGGGTCTGGGGCAGTTGTCGCCGATGGGGGCCGGCGAGAGATGTTGTTACACCCGGACCGCGCCCTTCGTTAAGAGATGTTGTAGAGTGGTGAGCAACGGGCGGCGTTTGACGGGACGGGTAGCGGGATCGGGACGGGCTCTCCATTGCCTAGAATGGTTTGAGTAAATTGTTATGTGATGTTAGGCCTTTAGTAAGATAGGTCACAGGAACATCCATTACACTGTACGAATAAACTGGTGTGTATGTCGTCACTATTGACGAATATACACTGTACGAATATACTGGGTGTATGTCGTCACTATTGACGAATATACACTGTACGAATATACTGGGTGTATGTCGTCACTATTGACGAATATACACTGTACGAATATACTGGGTGTATGTCGTCACTATTGACGAATATATACTGTACGAATATACTGGGTGTATGTCGTCACTATTGACGAATATACACTGTACGAATATACTGGTGTGTATGTCGTCACTATTGACGAATATACACTGTACGAATATACTGGTGTGTATATCGTTACTATTGACGAATATACACTGTACGAATATACTGGTGTGTGTATCGTCACTATTGACGAATATACACTGTACGAATATACTGGTGTGTGTATCGTCACTATTGACGAATATACACTGTACGAATATACTGGTGTGTGTATCGTCACTATTGACGAATATACACTGTACGAATATACTGGTGTGTATCTCGTCACTATTGACAAACATACACTGTACGAATATACTGGTGTGCATATCGTCACTATTGATGAATATACACTGTACGAATGTTACCTTTTCTAAATGCAGTATTTCGGGCTCTTTAAAAAAGAAGAAAATTAACTAAAAACGCTCAAAAATCTGTTTAAAAAGCCCTAAACATCGCATTTAGAAAAGGCTAAATTTATAACCGCAACATCTTTCTTACCTGGTGATTAGGTTGATAAAGGCCCTGTACTGAGCCTGAGTGGTACGCACCATCAGCTAATGTAACCGCAACATCCTGCATTGGAATTCCCTGGTACAAACAAGTAAGTCATATCAGCCTCAATCTAAACACAAACTTTCAATACAATTCACTATTCTTGTTCATCAGTCTCTTGGTTCTCGTAAACTTCCCATTAAAAATAAAAAGGCAAGGAAAAGTTAGCAATTACTTAAAGCTGATCAGCAAAGCATAAATTTAACAGCAAATATTTTTTTATTTGATTAATAAAGATCACGTGCATGAGACGATAACGCTTCGAACTGGGGACACGCATCACAACAACAGTAGAAACGAGTTATTCAAAACATAAGAGATAAAAGGGAAAAAGTTATACGGTTACAAGTTATACGGTTTTCAATTGAGTGTCGACAGCAATTTTTCGATTGCTTTGGTTTTGCATTGCTACGCTTTGTGGCTAGAAAATCTCGCGCCACTTTCTCAAACAATCAGAAGTAAAACCAAAACCAACCGTGACTTGCTCGCACGCGTTTTCTCGCGCTTGGCGCCAGCTGCATGTATTTGCTTCGAGTTCTGATTGGTTCATTGGATTGTCTGCATATGATGTGACTGGTCAGAGTAATTACTTTGGTTTTGGTTTCACAATACTCAAGTGTAAACTGCTCTATGATTAATTCATCTACTCCTAATGAGACCAAAATCTATAGCCTCTATACGTACGGTTACACGGGGCACTTTTACCGTGGTAAATGACCCTTTCACAACGGGAAACTGCATTTAGTGAGTGTCATGACCGACATTTCCCGAGGTAAATTTCCCGTGGTTAATATCCATGGACATATCAAAAAGATCACACGAAGCACCCATGACATTTAACGTGGTAAGTTGTAATGGTTTTTTTGATGCCCAATGTATAAGAGCCAATCACGATGCTCCGTTTGACATCAACACGTAATCGCAAAGTAAAAGTGATTCACTGAATTGCGTGACATTTTCTTACCTCGGCAAATCACAAATCGCATGTAACCGCTGGTTAACACGGTATACTAAACCCATGTGTGATGCACCGCGGGATGATTTATCATGGGAAATGCCATTTACTGTGGTGTGTGCAACCACACCTTATCTCGATTAAACAGACACCTTTGTTTGGTAGAGTTAGTCTGATCCCCGAGAGACCAAGATTCATGCGAAATCTACCTCGATAATATGGACACTTACTCCACTTTTAGTCACGGTCAGCGAATTGATTTGGACAAGGCACCAAAAAGATGAGAATTAAAGGGAAAAAAGATGGTTATGACTGCATGAAAAACAAATTAACAAAAGAGGCCTTTATTTTAACAGGGTAGACTAGTCTTTTCGGTAGAAATTAACAACGACAAACTTGAAAATTTAGGATGTTCTTTCACTTTTGTGTCCTAAAGCTGCGTTCACATTAAATTTAATAGCACTCAAACTTGTTTAGAGTACACACGTTTTAACGTTTAACGTTTTAACAGGTTTGTTTTTTTCGCGCGATACATGATGCATGATGCGATTATGATGTGAACACTTTTTATTGTGAAACATGTTTCACCCGTGTTCAGACTAAACATGTTTCGGCCTAGTGTGAACACAGCATAAGAGAATTGAAATGAAGGGGTAATGAGAAATGAAGGGATAATGAGAAATGAAGGGATAATGAGAAATGAAGGGATAATGAGAAATGAAGGGATAATGAGAAATGAAGGGATAATGAGAAATGAAGGGGTAATGAGAAATGAAGGGATAATGAGAAATGAAGGGGTAATGAGAAATGAAGGGATAATGAGAAATGAAGGGATAATGAGAAATGAAGGGATAATGAGAAATGAAGGGGTAATGAGAAATGAAGGGATAATGAGAAATGAAGGGATAATGAGAAATGAAGGGGTAATGAGAAATGAAGGGGTAATGAGAAATGAAGGGATAATGAGATCAGTTATAATAAGTAAAAAAGGCAAACAGTTGCAGTCAAAGTTACGAGATTATGCAAAAACTGTGCAAAAAAGTACATGATCAAGGATAGAGAGAAAGAGAAAGAGGTAGAAAAGGATTTTGCTTCGAGAACATAGCCAACTATACAATAATTACTTAATTTATTTTTTAGTAGTTATTTAAACAACTGTTAGGTTAGCCCTATGCATCCGTCATCCGACAATCTCCACTTCCAGACAGCCGTGTTCGACGTGTTCTATCGCTCTGTTCGAAAACGCAATTCGCGCATTTTTAGTAACGTTAACACAAAGATAATCTGTCAAGATAGCGTGTTCGAAAGCGCCAAAATGGACCAACGAATCCACACTGGTTCGATCTGGGTATCGGATAGAAAACGTTTGAACGGGCTGTCCTATATATAGGTTTAAATTGGTGGGTTAAGGATTAAAAAGTTCCTGGTGTCATTTATTAAAATTAAACGAGGTTATTAAGTTTAAAAATTAAAAAAAAGGCTACTAGGTCGACGACATTTAATTCGATTAGCGATAGGCGATTGGAAGAACACGTGACTTGTGACACGTGATGGTTATTCATGCAAAATAGGATCAAGAGAAGGCACATTGGGCATGCGTCACAACACGAACACTTCTGTACCTCTTCTAACTCAGGGTCGGTTTCTCGTCGGAATTTCTGGAACATAGATCCGCCGACAAATCGACTCAGAACAGTTCCCTGGGAAATCAACGCCAGTTGACAGTGCGGAGGATGAACAATAACAAAGAAAGAAAAGAGCAGTGAAGTGAGTAATGCTTAGCATCTGCCAGGTTTAGTTTTCTTTTATTCCCAGAGCTAAATAAACAGTAATGTTATGTGGTTCTAAATTTGAGCAGCACTTTCCTGTGGTATTGTTTATTATGCTGTCAAAGGTGGTTTGTGAAAAATCCTCAAGTGTGACCATTCAAACGAAAGCTATTGAGCAGTACTTTCCTGTGGTGCTGTTTATTATGCTATACAAGGTGGTTCTAACCTTTGAGTCTATGGATGAAATCCTAAAGTGTGACCATTCAAATGAAAGCTACTGAGCAGTACTTTCCTGTGGTACTGTTTATTATGCTATACAAGGTGGTTCTAACCTTTGAGTCTATGGATGAAATCCTAAAGTGTGACCATTCAAATGAAAGCTATTAAGCAGTACTTTCCTGTGGTACTGTTTATTATGCTATACAAGGTGGTTCTAACCTTTGAGTCTATGGATGAAATCCTAAAGTGTGACCATTCAAATGAAAGCTACTGAGCAATACTTTCCTGTGGTGCTGTTCATTATGCTGTCAAAGGTGGTTTGTGAAAAATCCTCAAGTGTGACCATTCAAACGAAAGCTATTGAGCAGTACTTTCCTGTGGTGCTGTTTATTATGCTATACAAGGTGGTTCTAACCTTTGAGTCTATGGATGAAATCCTAAAGTGTGACCATTCAAATGAAAGCTATTGAGCAGTACTTTCCTGTGGTGCTGTTTATTATGCTATCCAAGGTGGTTCTAACCTTTGAGTCTATGGATGAAATCCTAAAGTGTGACCATTCAAATGAAAGCTATTAAGCAGTATTTTCTTGCGGTGCTAATGACTGTACTTGAAAAGGTGCTTTAACAGTATGATAACGCAGTTTGGGCAACAAACCACAAATAGAAAAAAGAAGAGAATCATGGATCAAAAGGAAAGATGAAGTACCACATACCTGCTCAGCATCCTGCTCCAAGACAGAAAGAGAACAGAGAAACGAAAATGAGAAGACAAAAACCATCAATTATTACAATTTTCATTTGCTGTCCATTAAAAACGATTACCCATTTCATGCCGTTAAAATCTTGTTTCCAGCCCCCTGTTCCCTAGACCCTGGGAGCGCGAGTTGAAGGAAGGAACTGGACCAAGGTTGGCTTGCTAACGTATTATTTTTAACTGTTATTACAGCGGTTAGAAATATCTCGCTTTAAGTTTAGGTTTTAAGAGTTTATTTTACGTTGACAACAAACTGAACAACATCCTCGTTACTGGAGCCTTCCGTCTCCTTGAACAGCGGTCGAGAGACGACCACAAACCAAGAGGACCGAAGACTCTGGCATGCATTCTCGTCCTCAGAGCAAGTTCCTTTGAGCCAGCGCCACGGATCACGGTCTCTGGACGGCTCCGATTTGAAAGTCTTTCTGCGCAGGCTCAGAGTTAATTCCGCCCAAATCTGATTGGCCGAAAATCGCATGCTCAACAAAACGGGACCGGCGTTGACGAATGGCGTTGACGTTTTTAGCCAGCAAACCAGCCCAGCTCGTGTAGTAAACCGTAAGATTTTAATGTCTAGCTTTCAAAGTCATCAAAAACTGAATATTTGTTGGTAAAAATTTTGCACATTACATCGGTTTCCGGGACTTTCGAGAAACGCACGCCTGAAGACGAAAATGAGACTCTGGATACAAGAGTATCGGGTTTTGTTAGTTTTGCGTCAGTTTATGCTGCTAGAATGGTATTATTTTTAATAACTACTGATATTTTTTAAACATTACTCGTTTATTTTAAGTTAATATGTACGTTTAAAACGTTTAAGAAGATGTAGTTTAATTCAGCGTATTTTACTTGTGATTTTATCATATGCCGGATATGCAAGTGGTGGTTTATTTTAAATGGTATTATAAATATTTAAAAATTAGAAATATTACTATAAACTATTAGCATTCAATATTAAAAACATTATAACTTGTGAAATTTGCGCCTCGCTGGTAAGAGGAAAAGCCTTCAAATACAGCCGGCTCTCGTCTAACGCCAGGGGTGTTAGCGGCCGGGAGCGATGAGAGGCGGCTGAATTCGCAGGCTAGTAAGAAACAGGAAGAAACAAGATTATAAGACTTACTGCTGACTACAGACTAAGTTAAGGAGTTAGTTTCGGGTGTCAGTAAAACGCGGGGTCGGGGCCGGGGTCGGGGCCGGGGTCGGGGCCGGGGTCGGGGCCGGGGTCGGGGTCGGGGCCGGGGTCGGGGTCGGGGCCGGGGTCGGGGTGGGATTAGGTCTAGGATTGGGTATGGGATTAAATATGATCCCTTTAGCTAATCCTAACACTATGCCTAATCCCATACCTAATCCTAGACCTAATCCCACCCCGACCCCGGCCTCGGCCCCGACCCCGCGTTTTACTGACACCTGTTAGTTTCTAACGAAACTGTGGTGCAGCGTCAGTGGGGAGTGAAACATGAAAATTTGGTTTTATCAGCAGAGTTGATAAGGTAAATTGGCCACAGTAAAGAGAAGCAAAAGCCGACGTTTCGAGCGCTAACCCTTTGTCAGAGCGAATGAAGGAATTGTAATTGTAATTGTAATTGTAAATCTTTATTTAAACACGGAGAATCATCAGTTAAGTTAATAATTAAAAATTAAAACTTGTACAACTGCTTTACATGATTGCCGTGTGGGAATCCGATATCTCAGATACTTTCTTGATACCCCGTTTAAACTGCGCAATAGAACAAACTCTTTTTAAATCTTGGGGCAAGTTGTTCCACAAACAGGCCCCGCTGTAGCAAAAACTTCGTTTTAGGTAATTAGTATTTGGCTTGGGCAGCGAAAGCTTTCCTTCAAGATTTCTTAGGTTATAATCATTAACGTGGCGTTGAGTGAAGAGACATTGAAGATAGTCTGGGGCAAGTTCATTCAATGTTTTATACATAATTAAAGCTTTCTGCTTTTTACGACGAAGAGACAGCTTCTCCCACTTAAGCATCGCGAGAAGGAGGTTGGAGCTCGTATCAAAAGGTGATTGAGTAATTACTCTGGCAGCGCGAATTGTGAGTTGTGTGGTTTAGAGGAGTTCTCAATTGAGTATCGAAAGGAATTACACAATTGCTTTGGTTTTGCATTGCTACGCTTTGTGATTGGCTGAAAAATCTCGCACCACTTTCTCGACCAATCAGAAGTAAAACCAAAACCAATCGTGACTTGCTCGCACGCGTATTCCCGCGCTTGGCGCCGCCGACATGTAATTGCTTCGAGCTCTGATTGGTTCACTGGATTGTTTACAACTGCTGTGATTGGTCAGAGTAATTACTTTGGTTTTGGTTTCACGACACTCAATTGAAAACTGCTCTATTTATCAAACGGTGGAAACATGATAACGTGAAAAAGAAGAAAAAAACGTTTTTAAAATGAAAAGCAGTGCAAGGGGATTGTGAGTGCCGATTTGGAAGATGAATTTTTGCTCTAGATTTTTACGGCTGTCAGTGTTTCGGTCGTGGTGGAACAACAAATTCCAGTTCTTCACGAAACGTGGCTATCGCGACTCTGTTGTCAATATGGGTCAACAACGTGCACAACAGATTAATATGGGTCAACAACGTGCACAACAGATTAATATGGGTCAACAACGTGCACAACAGATTAATATGGGTCAACAACGTGCACAACAGATTAATATGGGTCAACAACGTGCACAACAGATTAATATGGGTCAACAACGTGCACAACAGATTAATATGGGTCAACAACGTGCACAACAGATTAATATGGGTCAACAACGTGCACAACAGATTAATATGGGTCAACAACGTGCACAACAGATTAATATGGGTCAACAACGTGCACAACAGATTAATATGGGTCAACAACGTGCACAACAGATTAATATGGGTCAACAACGTGCACAACAGATTAATATGGGTCAACAACGTGCACAACAGATTAATATGGGTCAACAACGTGCACAACAGATTAATATGGGTCAACAACGTGCACAACAGATTAATATGGGTCAACAACGTGCACAACAGATTAATAAGGGTCAACAATGTGTACGACAGATTAATATGGGTCAACAACGTGCACAACAGATTAATATGGGTCAACAACGTGCACAACAGATTAATATGGGTCAACAACGTGCACAACAGATTAATAAGGGTCAACAATGTGTACAACAGATTAATATGGGTCAACAACGTGCACAACAGATTAATATGGGTCAACAACGTGCACAACAGATTAATATGGGTCAACAACGTGCACAACAGATTAATAAGGGTCAACAATGTGTACGACAGATTAATTGAAAGTCAGCACTATAGACGTCACAGAAGGAAGATAACGAAAGAATTCCATTCACAATCATCTTCCACCCACACAACCACACGGTTTAAAGCATCATTTTAAAGAAGTTCATATTACTCCAAAATGACCCCGAAACAGGCAGAATTTTTTTACAACCCCCCACTGATTTCATTCGAACGTGGCAAAAACATGCACCTTTCTAGTTAGCACGATGCAACAGTCTGGATCAGAGTAATGAAGGCTTTCTGTTAAAAGCCGCAGAAAGTAACAGGCATTAAAAGCCTATAGAGCCGTTGCCTACAGGGCAGGCGTTTTTTGGCGAGCGAGTGGGGACTGGGGAGGAGTGAAAGAGGTCGGGGTGACTCCCACACACTTGGCCGCGTCTTTTGTCTCGCCCCAGTCGGCGGTTTAACTTAGCGATCGTCCCCCCCCCCCCCCCCCCCAACCCCCCGAAATAGACCCGAGTGCCCGTTCCCCTCCACCCCTACCTCCAAGTATCGTTCGTTTAAAAACTCGTAGTAAACGGGACAACACGACACTAACAACACTGAAATTGAACTTGCTTCATTCCTGGTGAAATAAAACTTTGGGCGTTCTCACAAGTTGCCAACGTCTCGCACTTACCGTTGTCTGTGTCTGTCCTTTCCGTCTCATGAACTTGTAGTTTTCGTAGATTAGTTTGGCGCAGTATATCTTACCCACAGACATTTGCGGCTGCTGGTTCGCTTGATTCGCTGTAAAAATGAACGGTTGCGGAATAAGTTATGTTACAAGTCTAAAAAATCATGTGAAATGTTCACCCTCGTTCCCAGGGCCTACTCAACTTCCAAAATGGCGGGCCGGGCTAGAAACCCCTGAACAAGGGGTCAGCATTAGATCCCAACACCACCTCGGACACTTATTGAAAATTATATAACGTAATGTTGACACTTTACGTGTATTTCCTTTACGTGTATGTACATGTACCAATCCCAATGCAGATTTTAAATTTGAACTGGCTTTGGAGTGACTGTGTGTTTGTTCACTTCGATTGTTGAGTTCATTTAGCCGTCATCTTGAATGTCACGGTGCGCTAAAAACTGGGGAGAGTACAAAAACTACTAGGGGGTGGGTGAAAGTGAAAATAGACCCCATGAGCAGTTTTTGTCTTCACCCCAGTTTTGAGCACGCCGTTATTTTTAAGAACCGATCTCAACGAAGACGCGGTAAAACGGGGGACTGTGAACAGTCTAATAGATCAGACAATGGATCAACAAACGATTTTCATTCAATCGGTTTATTCTTGTTTTTCACATAACCATGTCTCCACTAACAGCATGGTAGAGTCTACCTGCCATAGCTCAGAAGGAGGTCGGACACCTTATTGAGACTTATATAACGTAATGTCGACACTGAGAATTTTATTTTCAATAAATTTTTAAGTGTAAAAAAGAAAATCTAAAATCCCCACTCAGGATTGAACCTGTGACCACCTAGCTTCCCGGGTTGTTTAGGCCAAAATTTAACTATATAAACTGCTAACCCCAACCTCAACTGAAAGCTAACCAGTTACTCCGTTATATAAGTCTTAATAAGGTGTCCGAGGTGGTTTAGGCGGATAGAATCTAATGCTAATCGGTCAAGGCTGCCAAAATACTCCAAGAATCGTAGATCACGTGACACACTATCCTATCCTATCCTATCCTATCCTATCCTATGAAATGGTGTTTTCGGGGGTTATTTTCAGCGATTGGTAGCTGTGTTTCTTTTTTGGCGGTGTGAAACCGCTGTTCAAACGAAACGATGATATTTTATCATGTTTTACGCGACAAAATCCCCCGCGACAAAATCTCCTCTGCCAACTTGAATATACACGTGACGACCTCTGTCACACTTGAATAATCACGGCCTCTTCCAAACTTTCTCAGCTTGTGAAAAACTAGTTACACCTTCAGCTAACGCTCGCTTGTTTATATACTTTTCGGTATAAAATTCTAGAACCTTCTAAATAGTCTAATTATAGTAGTATTACAAAATATAACAATTTATAGCAGCTTACGTAAGGTACTTAGAAAAATCTAAATCAAGAATATTCAAGAAACTTCTAGAATGTCACGCAAGGCACTTTTTCGTAACAGAGTCTGTGGACAAAATCCCATAATGTGACCACTCAGATGAAACCTCTTTAAACAGTACTTTTGCATGGTACCATTTGTTTTTCAATATTTTACAAAATAAAATTTGGGATTTTCCTTGAATTTTCGTTTCTTACCATTGTTGATGAGACTTGGAGGCTTAGGAACAACTCTGTCCAAGGTCTTCTTTGTCAGCTTAGGCCAGACTCTTTTCAACATGGCTCTCAATTCCTTATCGTTCTCCTTAAGATTATCTGTAAAGAAATATAAAAATGTCACAACACTGAATTCTGTTCTACGCTATAAACAACATGACGGAAGCTAACCATTCAGTCGGTTAAACAAGTGACAACGTTTTTGAGAAATTCTCGTAGAAATACCCTTTGAATGAGCTACCATCAGTCACCGGTCTCAGCGAGAAAGAGTGAACAATTTGCACAGGAAGTCGCATGATCATTTCGTAAAATTCGTGAATAATGGGTACGGGGGTACGGGTGAAAAAATACAGTCTTCGATCACTTCGAGTGAAATTCGGACACTTTCCAATTCGAAACTTGGGTACTTTCTGACAAGAAAGGGTTTAAAAATTAAAGAAATGGAACCTCACTTTTCTCGGTCATTATCTTGAGCGAAGTCCGCACCAGTGCGAATAGAGTAGCCGTAAAGGTGACTGTGTTGTCTGGGTACAGCGGCATGTTCATCTTGATCAGGCGCTGAAAAGAAAGCCCAACAAAGTCAGCTTAGCTCTCTGTCCATAAAACTCTTTTCCCAAAACCAATGGACGGACAAAAGGAACTTAAATCTTCCATTTCTCCATGTGTAATCCGTCGTAATCATGACAAATTTTAGCCATCATCATTCCATTATGACTTTTAAAACCCGTTCCCTTTCGCTTTAGTTTAGCAGTATTTTCAGTCCCATAAAGAAAATAGGAGTATTGCTGCTCCCCAGTGGTGACCTGGTTTATTTACTATGAAGTGACTTGGAGTATTGCTACTCCCCCCGGATAGAATGTTTCTCGATCACAGGGATAGCCCAAGCATTGTGTTTGCCGATACCTATTTATACACCTGGGTGGAGAGAGAGAGAGGGAGAGTACAAGTGTCTTTTTCCAAGGAAACAGCATGGCGGCAGAGAGCAGTTCTCGGGTTTGTCAACCTTTGGGTCCAACGTTGGATGCGCAAAGACGTTGGCCACCACACCTCCAATATTAGGGGGCTTTAGATTTGAGTACGAGTACGAAATCGAGTACAAGTACGACTTTTGAATTTAAAGCCAGTCACGTCCCCTAAGCTGTCGGTCTTTCCTGTTGGTGACCAGAAGATAAAGAGACTCTAGGTATAAAATTTGTGTGGTAAATGGTTTTTTAGAGTACGCGAACAAGGTTTTAAAAGTCGTACTCGTACTCAATCTCGTATTCGTAGTCCGATCTAAAGTCCCCTATTATTTCGAGATTTCCCCCAATTTTATTATATTTTCTGTGACATAAAACCTTTAATCTGAACAGATCAGATTTGCTTATATTCGCTAACCTTGTAAGCAACAATCTTGGGACATTTCTTGCCGATTCCAACTGGTGGAGACATTTGTCGTAACAACTGGCAAACTTCTGTGTGTTTGATGCGGCCACTGAGAAAAAGCAAATCAATAAATCAACAAATGAATAATCAAATAAATACAAAAAGGTCCAGAAAACGAAACACGATGGAGATGCCAAAGATGTAAGTCCCTCAGAGCCACAATCAAAGGCTCCGTTGAGCCAACTCGTGCATACGAAAGGTTCGAACCCTTCCCTCTCCTGGACGTTTTCATTCACCGATCCCCCACCCCCTGCGGCTAACTCTCCACCCTCCCATCCCTCCAAGGCAGCCCCCATGGGTAAAGCCGGTGACCATTATATATCGCGGGCTGAATGTTAACGAGAGATCGAGCGATCGAGTGAAATTTTGCCCAAATATTATAACTCGGTCAACTGAGTGAGAGAATTGAACAAACTACATTTAAAGTCCTAGAGACAAACGATGAACGAGTGCACGGCAAACATTAAACGACGTGGAAATTCAAGTCACTGTACGCGAACATTCTGTCACAACTTACGTGGCTCCAGGATCGAACTCAGACCACACGCGGACAAACTCGTCGAGGTGATGTGGGCCGAGAATGGACTCGTCACGTGTAAGGTACTCAAAGTTGTCCATAATTACAGCCACGAAAAGATTGAGAAGCTGTTGACAAAAAAGGAAAATGTTCACCCCCTTTACTCCCAGAAATTCACCACAAGTCAATGTTATTCTGAGTCTGTAGACAAAATTCGGAAGTGTGATCATTCAAATGAATGCTACTGAGTATTGCTTTCATTTGGTGCTGTTTATCATGCTGTACAAGGTGGTTACAATTTTTGAGTCTGTGGGAAAAGTCCTGAAGTGTAACCATTCAAATGTATGTTATGTCAAATTGTATGTTACGTTTGAGTCTGTGGATGAAATGCTGAAGTGTGACCATTCATATGAAAGCTACTGAGCAGTACTTTACTGTGGTACTGTTAATTATGCTGTACAAGGTGGTTCTAACTTTTGAGTCTGTGGATGAAATCCTAAAGTGTGACCATTCATATGAAAGCTACCAAGCAGTACTTTCCTGTGGTACTGTTAATTATGCTGTACAAGGTGGTTTTAATTCTGATGAAATTCTCAAGTTGGCCATCCATAGGAAGCTATTGAACAGTTCTGTCTTCCAAAGTGTACATGGTGATGTTTGCTCAAAAACCAACATTTTCAAACTCCAATTAGATCTGGAAAGTGTCCACAATTAGCACTTGCGTGCTAGAACTCTTAGACACTTAAATAAATTTGATTTGATTTTGATTTGATTTGCTTTGATATTTTGCACACTGAAATTCGATGTTTTTATCTTCTAAAATAGTACCAATATCAATTCTTGTACTCACCAGGAAGGAGCAGAAGAATATAAAGGATATGAAGTAAACGTAAGTAAAAGCGCTGCCACATGTCTCCGGAGCATCTACAACTTTAGGGTCACATTTTGCACCAGCTGCGCACGCCAACATGATCAGTTGCCAGTTTTCACCCGTTGCGGACCTACAAGCAAGGAGCGTGACAAGTTAGCATGACTACAGGGTGCGTGACAAGTTAGCGTGACTATATCAAGGCCTTAAGGGCAAAGAGCATGATGAGTTCGCGTGCCTATATCAAAGATACGGGAAAGGGGCGTGACAAGCGTGACATTTCAAGGATATACGGGCAAGAGCGTGACAAGTTAGCGTGACTTCATCAAGGACCTCAGGGTAAGGAGCGCAACAAGGGTGAGTAAATCAACTTGTTGAACGGTTTACACAAACAAGAAGACAAAGAAAGATATGTGAAGACAAAGGAAGGAGATTCTTGGCTTGCACTTACGTCACATCATGTCATATCAAAATTCAGAAGCATTCAAAAACAGATTTCGATTCCAAAATGTTCATGGAATCGTAGAGAGTTAAAACTTCACATCTGGGCCAAATTTTGAAGTGCCAGAGCATTTCGTTCAAGAGTTATAGGCGAATGAGTATTGGACATTATTAGTAAAATTATATGGAGCGGCCATCTTGGTGAACCACTTCAGTACACCAACATGGCGGCCAAAACTTTAAAGTCTTAATTACGCGAAAAAATTCATCAAAAAATATTGCATTCACTATAAGTTACATTAAATCGGCTTATAAGCATCTATAATGCAAAAATAACTTTCAACTTGTTCAATTTTGTTTATTTCACGGCTTATCTGAAATAGCGTGACGAATTACGTGACACATTTAAAACCTTTACAAATCAGAAGCAAAAAATCGTTAAAACCTGACACTTTTTGTGAAGGATTGTAACACTGGTATCTACATACCATGAAAGAAACAGCTTGGTAGGATGTAAAGTTTAGATTTTTCAATTTTTACGACGTCATGTGGAAGCCAAGAATAAGCAAGGCCTGGCACGGCGGCCTTTGTTCCCCATACCTGAATAACACTTGAATGGCTTGAGTAAACGTTTGGAAGTTATTTCGAGGTTTAATCTCGCTCCAGGGTTCTCCAGCTTCCTCGTTGTCCGTAGTGATCTGACCAAACATCTGCAAACAAAGGCAGCAAAATTTGGTTTACAATCGAATATGTTATGGGAATATTCAATACCAAAAGTAATCAAAATCAATTGCAATGCTAACTCAGTTCAATTTGATTGATTATCATTAGTGACAGTTGAAGTTGATCGTTAGTCTTGAATATTGCTGCTACTGTCTTGTACAGTTGATGGAACCTCCGTAATACTCTGAGACATTCTGATCCGATATAGGGTATAAGGTGATAAGGAAAATTGTTAACTACCGTACTCTTACAGGACCCACTGTTAAACGAAAAGATGGTGGTCTCTTTATATAACCCCACCCCCAGCCCTACCCACCCTCCTACCTTTAAAGATGGTCATCACTTTATGTACCTTAAAAAACCTTCCTACCTTAAACGACGGTGGTCTCTTTATAACCCCCAACCCCTCAAACCTTTAAGACGGTGGTCTCTTTATAACCCCCACCCCCCTCCCACCTTTAAGATGGTGGTCTCGTTATAACCCCCACCCCCCTCCCACCTTTAAGATGGTGGTCGCTTTATGTACCCTTTCCCACCTTTAAAGACAGGTACCCTCCTCCAACCTTAAAAGTAATTCTAAGTAGGAAGAAGTGTTGAAGTGGTGTGTTACATACCTGCATACCGATGACAGCATAAATGAAAAACAGAAGCCATATCAGCATGCCGACATACGGTAACGCCTAAAATGGAAAATCCACTCCTTAGTCAATATACAAGTTTTAATTTAGTAAGAAGTACGCTATAACACCTCAAATTTTCGAGCGGGTTTTAATTTCGCGAGAATTAATCCACAGAACAGAAATGTAAAGATCCGATACTTTGTAGTCTACCCATAGTTAATAGAACAAACTGGTTATGAAGCTCAACAAATTTCAAAAAGAGTGTACAAAGCTGCTTTGTTTTATGTTGAACGAACCGTGACCCTGCACATTGTTTTGTTTAACGTGTGAGCACAAATGTTTCTACTGGTCAGTTGCTCATATGCATTTCAATACTTTTTGTGTTTTGTGCAGGGTCAAGGCAAACGAACAAAAGAAATGGAGAACAAAAACATATAACAAAGGACTGACTGAGTTTCATAACCAGTTTGTTCTATTAACTATGGTCTACCTTACTTTAGGTTTTTTTCCTTAATGGTTGAACACAAGTCTATCTTTTAATAACAATTTCAAAAAGTAATATGTATGCACCGAAAGGTCGTCAAGAGGGACTCTGTTTGAGTTATCGATGACTTACAATCTCTCAATATTTTTAATTTAATTACGATGACTCTGTTTTGACTCATTGAAAATTGTATCCGCGAATTCTGAACTCCGTAAATTCTTCGTTTAAAGTATTTTCATGGTTGAGTGATCTGTGCTGATCTTTGGAAATTTTGGGACATCTTCGGTAATCTTCGGATTCGGCAGACCTTCGGTGATCTTCAGTACCCGGCAAAAAAAAGAAGAATCTTACTAAGCCTCAATGTTTACCCATTAGAAGTCTGTTTGGGTAGTAAATGCAACCTTCTTTTACTCAAGGGATTTTTAGACTACGTTTTAGGAAGAGAAGTACGTGTTTCTCTGAGATTTGACAACATTTTCGGGGGAACTATTCGAGGAGAGGTGCTAACTGAGGGAGGGAACTTATTTGAGAAAATATGGTACCATCGATATTCTGCTAAAAAAATGCTCACACAACAGCCCAAAGACATAAGTATAAATTACCTTAAAGGACTGCAGAAAGGTCCAAAGCAAGATTCTTATTGTGTACCCCTGTCTCAGCAGCTTAATTAATCTGGCCGCTCTGAACAAACGAAAGAGACTGGGATCGAAGGGCATTGAGCTTGGATCTTCCTGCAAGATAAGAAAGCAGAGAAATTCATTCATTATTTGTTACAGCCATGTTCAATTGAGTGTCAAAAGTTATTTTGCAATTGCTTTGGTTTTGCATTGCTACGCTTTGTGATTGGCTGAAAAATTGCGCGCCACTTTCTCATCCAATCAGAACCAAAACCAAAACCAATCGTGACTTGTTCGCACGCGTTTTCCCGCGCTTGGCGCCGGCTGCCTGTACTTGCTTCGAGTTCTGATTGGTTCATTGGATTGTCTGCGTCTGTTGTGATTGGCCAGAGCGCTCCCATGTCTTGTTGTTGTCAAGGATGATAGAAGCCTTCAGAGGACGAAAAGTCATTGTATTAGGATAAATTAAAGCGGTATAATCTTGACCGCCAGCCTTTCTTTATGTGTCCATTTGTCTCCAAGCAGGAGTATGAAATCCGTACTCACTAAACGGCTACAAATCCAGCCTGAATAGAAAGTTTTCTTCACCAAACAATCTTCTAACTGTCCAGTTGAAAAAAGTGCAATCAGATAGCTTTTTACAAGATTTTACTTTAATGCACATGTAAACGGATTTATTTATATAATTTCGCGAAGTTTTTTAAATGGGGTGTTTAAGGTTACAGTATACCTTCGGGGGTGCCTACAGTGTAACAGCTCCAGCGTCTCGAGATTTTTCTTAAGATACCTTAACCCCTATATCAAATTACAGCTTATAGAGTTGACTATCTAAATATACCTTTCATTTTCTTATAGAATTAATTGTCTGATTTTTTCCGAGGTCAAAATGCGAGCGTCTGAATCAGCTTTTAAAAGCTACAACTCAAAGCGATTACTATATTTTGCTAATTTAATTTGTTCTCGGGTTTCCGGACCAGAAGGGCTAAAATAACGTGCCTGCGTTTTCCCATATTTAATTTCGAAGTTACAGAACAGTTTCGAAATAGGGCGAAAAAAAAAGAGTAATCGCGCGGAAATGGCTCTAAACGAAACAGTTTTCAGAAATTAAAAATTCGCAGACACGTTTTTCTTTTATTATAATTACGTTAACCTAGCTACTGTCCAAATTTGAGGAAAATCAAACAAATTCCGTTTGAGTTGTAGCTCTTTAAAGTGTTTCCTACAAGCCAAAAATTCACTTCGGTCAAAACGTCATACCATCATTTCTCCATCAATTTTCACTCTTGTTCAATAATTTTTGGGAGGATGAACAATCATTCTGAAACCTTTATTTTGACCCCCCAAAACAAATTTCGAGACAATGGTCGATCTGAAGGTAATAATCTTTCGTCTTCTATCCCTTCTTTAAAGGGATAGTATCATGAGGTCGAAACTTGAAAACGTCGGCCCACTTTTCAAGTTTGATTCCGCAAATTCAAAAAGGCCGTCGAGAAGTGGAGGTATTTGTTGAATCAAAAAATCCGTTTTGATAGCCAAAAGAAAGAAAAAAAATCACTTTTAACAGTGATATGTCCAAAATTCCGGTGCAAGAATAGTTAACAGTGCCGCGCATGGAACCTCGTGATACTATCCCTTTAAAACACATCCTACTTTGAAAAAAAATCAGTTGCATTTGGATTTCCCCTTAATTTATTCTGCTGTTTGTCCTTACCAAGCTCTTGCTGAGGGCGAAATCCAACAAGCTTCCCAGCACAATGATAAAGTCAAACACATTCCACCCATCTCGGAAATAATTCTTCAAAAAGGGAAACAACAACAACAACACAATAATGTCAGAATTAAAACAAGTTTAAAAGTATCCCACAAGCTGCCTGAATTGCCCTTACTAATGTTCAAACATTGAATTGTGTGATGCAATTATAACTTATCTCACGCAAATGAAATCCAAAAGTATAAACCATCAAATGGAAGCTGTCTAGCAGCAATTTCCTGTTGAGCTGTTTATTCAATTGTACAAAGTGGTTCTAACGCTACTTCTAAACTGTGACCATTCAAACGAAAGCTACTGAGCAGTACTTCCCTGTGAAACGTTTATTATGCTGTACAAGGTGGTTCCAACTTTGAGTCTGTGGATGAAATCCTAAAGTGTGACCATTCAAATGAAAGCTACTGAGCAGTACTTCCCTGTGAAACGTTTATTATGCTGTACAAGGTGGTTCCAACTTTGAGTCTGTGGATGAAATCCTAAAGTGTGACCATCCAAATGAAAGTTACTGAGCAGTACTTTCCTGTGGTTACCCCCAGCATTTTTTTGTCGCCGGTACCCATTTATGCACCTGGGTGGAGAGAGACAGTGTGGAGTAAAGTTTCTTGTCTAAGGAAACAACACGACGGCAGAGACCAGGCTTCGAACCATCCAGGGGGGAGTAGCAATATTCCTAGTCGCTTCATGCTACAGAAACCGGGTTTAAGCTCCGGCCGTTGTGAGCCTTCTGGCTCGTGTGCGCGACTTTACTTTTTACTTACTACTTTCCTGTGGTGCTGTTTATTATGCTATACAAGGTGGTTCTAACTTTTGAGTCTGTGGATGAAATCCTAAAATGTGACCGGCATTTAAATAAAAGTTACCAAGTAGTACTTTCTGTGGCACTGTTTATTATGCTGTGCAACGTAGTCCTAACATTTGAGTCTGTGGATGAAATCCTAAAGCGGACCATTCAAATGAAAGCTATTGAGCAGTACTTTCCTGTGGCACTGTTTATTATGCTGTACAAGGTGGTCCTAACTTTTGAGTCTGTGGATGAAATCCTAAAGTTTGACCATTCAAATGAAAGCTACTGAGCAGTACTTTCCTGTGGCACTGTTTATTATGCTGTACAAGGTGGTCCTAACTTTTGAGTCGGTGGATGAAATCCTAAAGTTTGACCATTCAAATGAAAGCTACTGAGCAGTACTTTCCTGTGGTGCTGTTTATTATGCTGTACAAGGTGGTTCTAACTTTTGAGTCTGTGGATGAAATCCTAAAATGTGACCAGCATTTAAATAAAAGCTACTGAGCAGTACTTTCTGTGGCACTGTTTATTATGCTGTACAAGGTGCACCATGTTTTTCCCATGTTCTAAATGGCAGCTATGGCTGTAGTCTGAAGTGCCAGCCACATTCTCATCCTACCCTCTGAGAAAGCGGCTGGCACTCCAGACTACCGCAACTGTTACGCCTTTTATTATTCCACGTAGAAGAAAAGTAAAAAAAAGATAAGTGTTATTGTATATGCTGTGGTTTAAGTTTTTCTTTAGTTTACATTTTTTAAACTAGTTTGATTTTTGTTTTACTTTTGTCTCAGAACATGATAATGAATCTTAAACTAAATCTTAAATTAAACTGGTTTGAAACGTGTCAAACCAACAGGTTGTCATTAAATTTTGAAGTAGGTGGCTGACTGAATAGAGTAGGCGGGTAATGATACATGCGCTGCTGTGTGCGTATCCAAGCTCCGAAGGCTCGTAGCTGAGCTCATACTCGTAGAAGCTGGGGGAAATCCCCGGCCCCCGGCACTTAATGACACCACTGAACCAAAGAAAAACTTGAACCAAAGCGCATGTGTGTTCGCAGTGACATCTTACCAGTCTGAAGGCAATCAGCTTCAAAATAGCTTCTCCCGTGAACATGAAGGTAAATATGGTGTTGAAGAGGTCAAGAATTTCACGATACTCTGGCGGTTCGCCGTAAAACTGCAACAAATAAATAAATATCAGTGGAACTTGAGTTAAGAGTAATTTATCACGGCTGATAGAGCAGTTTTCAATTGAGTGTGAAAAGTAATTACACAATTGGTTTGGTTTTACATTGCTACGCTTTGTGATTGGCTAAAAAATCTCGCGCCACTTTCTCGACCAATCAGAAGTAAAACCAAAACCAATCGTGACTTGCTCGCACGCGTTTTCCCGCGCTTGGCGCCGCCGACATGTAATTGCTTCGAACTCTGATTGGTTCATTGGATTGTTTACGACTGCTGTGATTGGTCAGAGTAATTACTTTGGTTTTGGTTTTACCACACTCAATTGAAAACTGCTCTATATCGTGTTTTCATGATAATGACCAGGGGCTTGCTTTAAGATTGCTCTTCATCTTGAAATAGGAAGGAGACAAAAAAAATACAGAAAAAGTAATGAAAGCAAAGAAATATGGAACTGAAGAGACAAACGACGGCTAAAAAAAACTCTGATTTTCACGAGAATGGTAAGTTGGATTTATGGACCACTTATCACGAATTCAAATTTAATAAATAATTTTATTGTAGTCTAATCCACTTACATCCTTGTAATCCCACTGCAATTTATCACCAAACTAATTGTTCTGTTTTTCCCTACAAACTCTCTTTATCCAATGTAGTTGTATATTAGCTTGTGCTATTTGCGGGTGGTGTCAATTCTGTACATGTTTAAGTAATGGTCCAATTAAGAACTAGGCAACCCAACGGCAAGGAATGCAGAAAGGTGTTAATTGTGATATTGTTGAAACCGTCCACCTCATTGGCTAAAACATGAAAATCTACTATCACTTTATCAGGTAGCGCATTTATTTCTCTCTAGTTTACTTATTGATTCCCTTTTAGTGAAAACTATTCTGAGTTTTAATGCATGGAAAATTAGACGCCTTTCTTGGCCATTGTTTTGGAGTCTCATGATTGGATAAAATCTTGTAACTCAAAAGAAATATCACTTTAAAAAAAGTTTCAGTACATTTTATTTCAAAAACGTGTTGTCCATAGGTTGATGTATTCTCAGTAAGAAAATCTAAACAATCTTATGTGGGGAAAGCGAAATGCCGCAGAACAATAGAGGATTGCCTAGTTCTTACACGCATTGTTACTTAAAAATCAATAAATTGTTGTGATTTGGTGGTATTTGGCAATATAACAAGGAAACTGTACTGTAACCAACCAATCAAGAACGAAATTAAACCAATTGTCACCATGGAACTGGTTGTATGCCTTCGTTTTGAATTCTGATTGGTTACGTTCAACAGGCAATCCAAAACCTCTGTCTTAAACATCACAGTTATTTCCACTTTGACTGGTGAGTTATTGTTTGCGCAGGATCAAAGGGAGAAAGGGTTAGGAGTGTTGTAACTGCATGTTCATCCCTTCACTTAGAAAACGCTTAATTTGACGCATTGTTGCACACGGCACATGTTTTAATGTATATAATATTTCACGCATTGTCACATGTATGTATGCGGTGGAGTCGCTAGTGGCGGAGTCGCAAGTGACGTTGTCGCAATGTGAAGCTTGTTTCTACTTTGGAAAGTGCGCTTTCGTGAAACACACCAAAGTGGACGAAACACATCAACTAAGCATGCGTTTTCAAGGTCGAAAGTGTGTTGCGAAAAAAAAAAATCCGTTACAAAGACGGAGTCGCCAAAGCGCAGACAGTGCTAAATTCACATAAATTTTATGCTTATGGGTAAAATTAAATGGGTAAACAATATGAACAAAGATAACAAGTAGAATATAAGCGCACTCACCTTCATCATAAGAATAAGAGTATTGAGAGCAATCAGCAGCATGATAAAATACTCAAAGGGCCTGGAATCAACAAGTCTCCATACACGGTATTGCCAAGTATTCGGGTCCTCCGGCATGAATCTTTCAGAGGGATTGGCAACTATGGCGAAATGAAGACAATCTCTCTGATGAAAGTAAAGGTTCACAAAAGCAGTGTAAATATGTATTTGTATTATTATCTGTATTACTGAATAAAGTGGTTACTCAGAGCACTTTCCTTTTGTATGGAAAATCCGGTTTTTCCGGTGGTAAATCAAATGGAACAGACTTTTCCACTGGAAATGTTTTGGAAGAAAAAGGAATACCTTCAGAGGTAGTCCTCTTTTCTCGTTTTTGCCGAAATGATCGGAAAGTCCTGTACCATCTGCTGCGTCCCACTAGTGCCATGCTCCTTGATGAATTAAAGGCCATGTTTGTTATTGTAAATCGTTAGTACCTAGTCTTCTCAAGAAAGAAAAAGGAACACGCTCTTCCCGTTCCGTTTTGATTGAGGACAATTTGTCCGTTTTATCAACTGAGTTGATAAGGTAAATTGGCCACCGTAAAACAATTGAAAAGCTGACGTTTCGAGCGCTAGCCCTTCGTCACAGCGAATCAAGGAATTGTGGGACGGGTGTGGTTGATAAATCGAACGGTAGAGCTATGCTGTTAGTGGAGACATGGTTATGTGAAAAACAAGAATAAATCAGTTGAATGAAAATTGTTTGTTGATTCCGTGTCTGATCTATTAGACTGTTCACAGTCCCCTATTTTACCGCGTCTTCGTTGAGATCGGTTCTTAAAAGTCACGGCGTGCTTAAAACTGGGGTGAAGACAAAAACTGCTCAGGGGGTCTATTTTCACTTTCACTCACCCCCTGAGTAGTTTTTGAACTCTCCCCAGTTTTTAGCACACTGTGACATTCAAGATGGCAGCTAAATGAACTCAACAATCGTAGTGAACAAACACACAGTCACTCCAAAGCCAGTTCAAATTTAAAATCTGTATCGGGATTGGTACATGAACATACACATAAAGGATTCACATAATGTCACACATTCACATAAATCACGCATTAAAGTGTCACACATTCATAAATTTTACACATTTATAGAGGTCACAGACTCGTAGAGGTCACACATCCATATGTCATCCATACATATATGTCACAAATTCATAGAGGTCACACCTTCATATATGTCACACATATCTCACCTGGTTTCTGTCCAGTTCACAGTCTCCCTGTTCTTTCTCCCCCTGTTCTTGAAACGTTAGGATAATGAGAGCTACGAAAATGTTGATGAAGAAAAACGAGAAAACCACAACAAAGAAAATGTAGAAGAGTGCGATTTCAATCTTGTTATCCACGATAGGTCCTCGGTCGATTTCGGTTGTGTCAATGGAAGCTTGCATGAGACTATAAAAAAAAGAATACAAACGTGGTTACAATCAATTCCTGCATTGTAACACAGGGATGGGAGGTATCCCTCGGTTGATTCAACCATTGTCACACAGACTAGTGCATGAGAAAGGCTATATAATAGGCTCTCTTTGGGGAGCATGTGTCTAGTGCATGCTGCTAAATGTTTGGATATACTATACAGTTAATTCAACCTTATATTAAATTTTGGGGTCTACCCGTTGAAGGCCAATTCTACTAGGTCACCTGATGGTTAGCAATGATATTCTTAACCCACGCGCGGCTGTCACACGCGTCCTTTATTAACCCACGCGGCTGTCACGCGCGGCTTTTATTAACCCACGCGGCTGTCACACGCGTCCTTCATTACCCCACACGGCTGTCACGCGCGTTCTTTATTAACTCACGCGGCTGTCACGCGCGGCCTTTATTAACCCACGCGGCTGTCACACGCATCCTTCATTACCCCACGCGGCTGTCACGCGCCGTCCTTTATTAACCCACGCGGCTGTCACACGCGTCCTTTATTATCGTTTTGTCTGATCTTTTTCCGCCAATTTTTCATCAATTTCATGTCTTAAAAGAACAAAATATTTTAAGGTTCAAAGATTTTAATATTCGAAGAATCGGATTTTGTAGAATTTAGTCTGTAGAAAGTGTGGGAAGGTTTTTGCATGAGGTCTAGTACTACTTTATTTAACCTTCGGCGAATATGCGATCTCTTTTCGGTTTCTTTCTGGTTGCCTGGTGATAAATGGATTGCATCATTGTTACAGCTGTCATTCTGCGATTTTATTGTTAACAACTCCCTGTCATATGCACACTAGACACAACAATGACTTACGCTGGCCAGCCTTCTCCTGTTGAAGATGCAAATAACGCCAACATTGCATTAAATACGTTGTCGAAATTGTAGTCCTGTCCACCCCACTCACGTTCCATGATCTGAAAAACAAATAATCAGATTGAGTCTTCCAGCCGCTAATGAATTACACTGATAAAATCTCCACAATTGAGAGGTATTGAGCGATAATAATTTAAACGTCACCGCTTAACGTAACACTTTTCTGAGCCTGGTGGAGAGAGAAGAGTTGTGTGACCAGTGATTCGGATCCATCTTAAGGGGATTGTGGGGAGGCGAGCGAGGAGGGGGAGGAGGGGGAGATGGGAGTGAGGAGGGGGGGGGGAGGGGGCGCCCGGAGTAAAAAGTTAGAGACTGAAAGATAGGGGGTGGGGGAAGATAGGGGTGGTGGAAGATAGGGGGTGGGTGAATGAAGGGGGTGGCGGAAGGGAGGGGTCGGGGGAAGGGAGGGGTGTGGGGAACGGGATGGTGTGGGGGAAGGGAAGGGAAGGGAAAGGGAAAGGGAAGGGAGGGGAGAGGGAGGGGAGAGGGACGGGGAGGGGGAGGGAGTGGGTCCCCCAGACCCCTCCCCTAGATATGCCACGGGAGAAAACATTAAGAACCAAGAAGCAGCATCATGCAACGCTTCTTCAGAAACAGCAGCAAAAGAAACGTTGTGTGGTAAATTAATTGTTATTAATTACTTTACTTATTTAACTTGATGCAATCACACAACACGCTTAATCTACAATCATAGACAAAAGTGTTTGGCAGGAAGGCAGTTTTTACCATTCAATTCTTTCTCTCCCCTCACCCCACTTGCAATGTTGTTTATAACTGCACTTTTTTAATGCGTAATTGTTGGCTGAGATCCCAACATTGTAAAGGGGAAGTGGGGGCGACTCTGAAGATTAACAGATGATCATTATTATTTTAACGTTAATCTAAGAGCATTGATAAAATTCAGCACTTATGCTATTCATGTTTCCAACCTTTCCAACTACTTCTGTCCACAATATATTGTAGCTTCTCTACATCGCGATCAGGTGGAGAGAAAGCATCGCGTGACAACAAAATGAAATGTCACGCAACCAAAGAAAATTAAAAAAACTTACTTCTACGTTGGTCATGTCAGTTAAATCGTTGTAAACTAGGTAAGATCCTCTGCAGAAGAAAGAGATGTAAAAGCATTGTCACCGGCACTTTACCCAAAAATATAACCAATGCAGAATTTCCCGAAAATAAAAACTCCCTGAAGGAAGGAAAAATAATTTTGTTTGTTGGTAAATCCCAAAAGTAGAAACCTCGAGAAAGAACGGCCTCAAACGAGGTGTAAAGAAAATGATAGACTGGACAATCAAAAACATGAATTATTTTCTCAGTGGAGATCCCTCAAAGGTATAGCCTGATCGAATCGTTTTCTCTTTCCTTTAGAGCCCAGTGCTCGTTGTTGCACTCCTCTCATACCTACTCACTCTTCTCTATCTTATAAAAAAAGGATAAAACCTGTGAACAGAGCATCAAGGGTAATGAGAGCAAAAAGTTGCGAGAACTGACTGAAAGTTACGATCGCAGTAAGCTACGTTTTGGTAAAAGGAGGCGATTATTACTTGGTAATCAGACTGATTTTCAAAGACTTCAAGCTACTTTTTAGATAACATGTAGCTCTTAACAACCTCTAATTTCATTGGACCTGGATATCATGCAGCTCTATTGTTTTCAGGCCTAGGGTCCATTGTTGTGTTGTTTGTTATATTGTTTTCAAAGCAAATCAGAGAAGACCTTGTAAGAGCTGCGTACAGCTACCTACTTCTACTTTGATGCTCCTGCTTTTTTTCAAGTGCTGCTTTACAAACTCAAACTATGACTCTTGAATATGATTACCAAAGAGTAATTGTCCTGATACATTCAAATTCTCATATTTAGTAGCAGAGAAAATACACGAGGGTTTTAACAATAAGGAACGTTGGAACTTTGTTAAGGGAACTTACTGGCATTCGTCTTCTGTCATCTTGGAACTATCATCGCACATGAAAAACTTTCCCTACAAAAACAACACTGCATCAATGGCTGCTCTACTGACCATAGGATGAAGGTAAACTGATAAAGGGTTTTTTTTAAGGAAAACTAAAGAACCCTAGCCAAGGTTAATAATAATAATAATAATAATAATAATAATAATAATATAATAATTAAAATTTATGTAGCGCAAATTTCATGTACATTATCAAATGCACTTTACTAAGATAAAAAAATTAAAATTAATAAATAGAAAATAATTAATGATGAAATTACAAATCAAAAGCGTGTCTAAAAGATTATGCTTAAAACTAGATAGAGAATCAAGGCTGCTAATGTCACTTGGCAGGTTGTTCCAGAGGTTTGGAGCAGCAGAAAAGAATGCCCTCACTCCAAGTGTTGTGAGCATCTTGCCATGTGGAACCACTAACATATTTTTTTTATTAGACCTCAGTGCATATCTAGTGGATGTTTTTTGACTGATCAGTTTATAGATGTAGTCTGGTGCCATGCCGTGAATTGCGTTATAGGTAATAATGAGCAAATGTGAAAACGTTCTCTGACGAATCACATGTGGTCTCATGAACATCACATTAAATTTGACAACGCATGTATCATTGACACAGGCAACTACAGTACCATGTCAGCAAAAACTTTGGAATCCTGGCACACAGCAGCCACTAATGAGGCCGACAATAACTCTTGCCCGTTACCAAGACAATACTACATTCTTTTCAACAAACATTCTTAATTTGTTTTTACAATTTTATGCATTTTTATTACCAACATCTTTTAATTCATGCACGTTTTTCATCATTCTTTTTTACCCTTCTGAAAGCTCGGATTTTCATTTTTTTTTTTAGCCAGAAAACGTTTTTACATTTACTCGTTATATAAGTTTTTTTCTTGTTGTACATTTGGGGCTCTGCTTGATATGCTCTGGTTAAATTAACAGTGTTGCATAAAACAATTTCCTTTGCATAACATTGTGTAATGGAGCGAGATACTTTGCTGCAACATTTACCTAACTCCTTATGAACAAATTAATTAAAAGGAGAATCTAATCAAAACAAGTTTAGAAATACCATCTTGAGTACTGCTACAACCTCAGACAAGATTTTTAAAAGGGATACGGGGGGGGGGGGGGGGGGGGGGGGAGGTACAGCTTTAAAAATAAATGGCTGAGATTGTAGCAAATGGACTCGCACGTAGAAACAAGTTGTTTGCGGGCTACAAAAAGGACTGTTCTAATGTGTCTCGTGAACTACTTGTAAACAATACTGAAAAAACTTGCACTGGGTGGCCAGACTGAGAGAACCTGACTTCTTGTGTATTGCTTTATTTCGGGCAAAATGCATAGATATAGAACCCCAAGACCATAGTCCCAGTCATACCAAGGGTAAGACTCACAAAACCAAAGTCCACCAGACTGATTCTATTGAGGAAACAGAACCAGAGCACCATTGAACGATGGAGATGAGGAAACAGAGCTTGGATAGACAAAACACCATGGGAATGGAGAGCTAAATAATGCATGGAAGAAAAGGGGAAAGAAACGGGAAAAGCATCAATACATTACCCCAAGGTCATAGGTAAAGCCCCCCCCTGCACTGGGTGGCCAGACTTGTTGTGTATTCACGTACCTGGAAAAGCTGTACTCCAATGACAGAGAAGATGAACAGAAACAGTACAGTGATGATGAGTATGTTGAGAACATTCTTCAGTGAGTAAACCATGCACTGGAACACAGCCTAAAGTACAACATCACTATTAGCTAACACTGCAAGCGCAGTTTTCAAATGAGTGTCGAAAGTAATTACACAATTGCTTTGGTTTTGCATTGCTACGCTTTGTGATTGGCTAAAAAATCTCGCGCCACTTTCTCGACCAATCAGAAGTAAAACCAAAACCAATCGTGACTTGCTCGCACGCGTTTTCCCGCGCTTGGCGCCTGCGACATGTAATTGCTCCGACCTCTGATTGGTTTATTGGATTGTTTACGACTGCTGTGATTGGTCAGAGTAATTACTTTGGTTTTGGTTTTACGACACTCAATTGAAAACTGCTCTAAAACCAAAACCAAAGTGATTACTCTGGCCAATCACAGCAGACGCAGGCAATCCAATGAACCAATCAGAGCTCGAAGCAAACTCATGTAGCCGGCGTCAAGCGCGGGAAAATGCTCTAAAGTGGCGCGAGATTTTTTAGTTGTATCACAAAGTAAAGTAATGCAAACCAAAGCAATCACGAAATTACCACTCCATACAACCTCATCTCCAGGCGACGGCAAGAAGAGAGGTACTAGCAACGAGGTTGGGCTTCATAAATATGGCCCCTGGTCCCAGGCCTAAATCCTTTTTCACACTCTGTCAAGAACTTTAATTGCTTAACATCTGCAAGGACTTTGAACAATACATAGCTGTAATAAGAGTACCTTTAATTTCTTTGCCTTGTTAATCGCTTTGAGTGGACGAAGAACCCTGAGAACACGCAAAACTTTGACTGTCTTTTTAGAACCTGGGTCAACTGTTCCCTCCTGATTCCTGTAAAACAAAAAAAAGCAGAAACAACTTTAAAGATAAAACTACAAACTTAATGTTAACCACCATTGTTAAATAGTTGGAGTTTTTCTCAATACGACGCGCACGTTCCTTGGTTGATTCATGGTCACATGACATCTAACAAACAAACTGTTTCCCAAAATCATAAAGTGTGACCATTCAAATGAAAGCTATTGAGCAGCACTTTCCTGTGGTGCTGTTTATTATGCTGTACAAGGTGGTCCTAACTTTTGAGCCCGTGGATGAAATCCTAAAGTGTGACCGTTCAAATGAAAGCTACTGAGCAATACTTTCCTGTGGTACCGTTTATTATGCTGTACAAGGTGGTTCTAACTTTTGAGCCTGTGGATGAAATCCTAAATTGGACCATTCAAATGAAAGCTACTGAGCAGTACCTTCCTGTGGTATATTTTTGAAAAGCCAATCAAAAGATAAAAATTCCAAATACAATTAATATTTCTTACCCCATGACAAGAGAAGCTATAGCACAGCACACGACCAAAGCATCAATGCAATTCCATGCATCTCTGAAGTAGGAACCAGGGTGTAATATGGCACCATAATCAATCAGCTAAAACACCATTATTTCAGAGTAAGTTGAGTGTTTTCTGATAACTTTTTTCAAGAATAAACGTCTTAAATTCACCCTTGACGAGTAATTATAAAGATGGTTACCCACATCTACTATCTATTCAAATATCTCAAATTGAACATAACACTACAATAAGTATTTACAATTTTGACTAAAAATAATAGGGGTACTGCCTACCCAAAATAACCTTAAGAGTTAAAAATGTCAGGCAGTCAGTTAATAGAAAAGATGATTTACATGCTCAGGTGAGGCACACAAGCAAACAAAGACACACACACAAGTAGGAGTAAACAGAGTAAAACAACCTGCTGTCGGTCACTAAGGTAAGAGACAAACCAATCTTTGGCAATGCCATAAATACTGTAATACTTTTTTTTTTTTTATCAAAATCTGATGATTGTTGGTATCAAATGCTAAAATCAAGAAATATACCACAGGACTAGTTTCAGTCATCAATTGCTTTTTGAATTTTATCAATTATGCAGAGAACTGGAACTTGCTTTTCAAAAGGACATTTTTTTCTAAAAATTTAATTAGTCCATTATACATGAGTTTTTTTAAGAGCTTATCGAAAACAGAAATGAGAGAGATAGGGCTGTAACAAGGTAAAGAATCTCAATTTGTCGCCAGTACAAGTGCAGGTGAATCGTGACATTTTATAGAGAAAAAGTATGAGCTTCTCATGCATTGTTGAGTTTTTTTAAGCACTTGGGAACAGAAAAAAACACATGAGATCTACAAGAAGCACCTTACTCTCTTGTGTATTTTAAAATCCCTGCGTGCTTATAACTTAACAACCCACTTGGACGGTGAACAATGTACGTCTTTAAACAATGTTTGAAACATGAAAACTGAGGATTTGTGGAAACAAAATTTGAAATACATTCGAAATAATTACCTTGACAGTGACCTCCATGGCAAATATTGTGGTAAATACATAATCAAAGTAAACCAGCACCTAAAAAACAAATCCAAGAACTAAAAAATTATATCACGACATTTCAATTGATTGTAGTAGAACAGTTTTTTATTGTGTCGAAAAACCAAAACGAAAGTAATTGCTCTCGCCAATCACAACAGACGCAGACAATCCAATGAACCAATCAGAATACAAAGCAAATAGTCTGACGGGTAGTTTCAGTAACATTATGTTGTTTTACATGGTCAAATTGTTAGCCTAATACATAACTCCCTACCAGGAGTTTGTCTGGTTCTACCAATCAACCTTTCTGGCATGGGTGACCCTGCCACGAGCTCTGCTCCCACTGGCTAAGCTCTCCAGGTCACAGACACACACAAGCCTCCCTGCAGTCTGATTAAAAACCCTTATCCAACAATCACAGTACGATAAACCTACAGTTGTATGACACCTCAGTGAAGGGGTTCAACCCATTGTGGTTTGAGACACCCTCCGCCTCAGAATTATCAAAAAACTTCCACTGGGGTGTGTGTGTGTGGGGGGGGGGGGGGGGGGGGGGGGAGACTGGAACTGCACATTCACCTGATTTCTTTTTGACTTTTCATTCACTGGATCCTCAAGAGCCAACAAGACACTGCTAATAAGGATGATTACCAGGATAGTGTTGTCAAAGTGACGTAAATTCACCATCCAGTGACTAAATTTCCGTACCCTGAAAGAAAGGAGACCCATTGGTTCGTTTTGCTATTGTGTAGCTGTTATCCATACTATTTCTCACAGCTGAAACCAGTTACCTTTAGCAACTAAATCCTCTACTTCATTATCACAATTTCGGACCTTAATTAAACAGTTTGACCTAGCTGGCTGCCAATGCAACAAATGCATATAATTTAGTGGTGGTCAATATTTGATATAGCCACAACAGTATTGCATGGTATTTATTGTACCTATGTAAATTAAAGTTTCAAGTATTGTACCTATTAAATTTTTTACTTATTTACTGTTTTTTTTATATTATTAGTTAGTTAGCTATATATAATTATTATTGTTAGCTATATAATTAATTAGTATTAGCGGTCGGTCACTTTTATCATGAGCCCATGGCTCGGGAGAATTGGGCAGCTACTCCACATAAGAACTACCGTAAACTTCAATGTTGAGCAGCATTGGCTCTTTCCCACATAGAATATCTTTAGTTTCAAGAATAGAGGTGGGGAGGATGGTTCATAATTATATTTCAGTATAAAAATTAAGAAAATCCATTTGCATCAAATAAATTTTAGGAAATGTTTATGCTTAATCAATCATAATAGCAGAAGACAATAGCTAATAATTTTGCTTCTTTGATGAAGTTGCCCAAATACAATATCTTTAAAAAAATGCATGTTGAGTGATAGGTCTCAAATAACTAAAAAAAATAGACAAAATGCACTATGAACCTTAACTTTTAAGTAGTTTTTGAGTCTACGCCAATGAGATCACTAGTTGTAACAATGAAAAAAGTTGACACTTCATTGTCCATTGCCATTCAGCACTTTCCTTCTTATGCGGATCATTAATTAAAGAAATTATTGTATTCCTTTTTTTTAACTATTCAACACTTTTAATTACCATGCCTCCTTGGGGGCTTATTTATTTCAAGTAGGGGGGGGGGGGGGGGGGGGGGGGGTATTATAATTTAGCAAAATGCCAACAGTACACTTCCTATTTTTTTTTTTTAATTCACAGATAAATGTACATAAACCATACTTTGATTGATCAATAAGTGTTATATTATATTCATAATTACCATCCAAGTACTGGTAATAATTTTATCCTGAAAAGCTATGTAGTGTGACTTTTAAGGTAAAAAAAATTTCCTCAAGATGTGGAATGTTTTTCACCATACTGGATCTGTTTCAAGTCACCATTTCAACAAAACTGTTTTTTTTTTTTTAATTTTAAGGCCAATAAAGGTAAAAAAATTCCTCAAGATGTGGGATTTTTTTTTTTCACCATACTGGATCTGTTTCAAGTCATCATTTCAACAAAACTGTGTTTTTTAATTTTGAGGCCTACTAACTAGGTAAAAAATTTCCTCAAGATCTGGATTTTTTTACCATTCTGGATCTGTTTCAAGTCGATCATTTCAACAAAACTTTGTTTTTTAATTTTGAGGCCTAAAACATAATTTTGGTGAAAATTCAAAAAGTCACTGAGAATGTTCTTGCTCCGAAGCTTTTCAGGTAAGGATTTATGAATCCTTTCACTCCCAGGGTCAATTACAAAAACATGCAATGCACAAGTTCTAACTTTTGAGTCTTTCAACAAAATCCTATGGTGTGACCATTCAAATAAAACCTCTCCTGCAGTACTTTGTGTGGTACCATTTGTTTTTCAAAATTTTACAAAATGAAATTTAAGATTTTTCTTGGATAATTTTTGATTTTTGGCACTCTTGGGAGTCAAAGGGTAAATCAATTGATTAACTTACGGGTTTCCTGGTGGGAAGAGAAATAAGGACCATGTGTCAATGATTGGTACTTTCTCCCCTGGCTTTTGATGAGGGACCATTCGGCCAGGGTTCCTTAAGTTTGCGATAAATGACGGTCTGCCTATGAAACAAGAAACAAGAACATATAAGAGAAGATAAATTAAAGTAATGACAGCTAAGTTTGTGTATAAAGTTAAAGTAAAGAGAGCAATCAGGCCAAAAAATACTTTATTTTCAGTACTGTATTTTGACTACAAAGAACACTATTTAAGTAATGATCCGTATAAGAAGGATGGCGCTGAACGGCAATGCACGATGGAATGTCAACTTTTTTCATTGTTACAACAAGTGATCTCATTGGCCAAGACTAAAAAACCGCTAAAGAGTTAAGGTTCAAGGTGCATTTTGTCTAATTTTTTTAAGGTTTCAAGTAATTTGAGACCCAATCGGCAACATGCAAGATATTGTATTTGGGGAACTTCATCAAAAAAAGCAAAATTATTAGCTATTGTCTTCTGCTATTCTGATTGGTTAAGCACGAACATTTCCTAAAATTTATTTGATGCAAATGGATTTTCTTTATTTTTATAATGAAATATAATTATTAATCATCAGCTCTCCTCTATTCTTGAAATCAAAGATATGCGGGAAAGAGCCAATGCCGCAGAACAATGAAGTTTGCTATCATTCTTATGTGGAGCATTACTTAATATGACTCTTCAGGTCAAGAGTGTTAGCCTTGGAATGTTTTCATCAAATTGATCTCTTTTACTTCAACTAATGTTAACCAGCCATAATTTTAGCAACAGAATTGTCTTCTTTGGTCAAAAACACAATTTGAGAGTGAAAAATGTCAACACTATTTAACATAAGCCCTTTACATGTATACACACAGCCCATCAATTAGTGGAAGAACTTGGTTCTAATTAAATAATGGGGTGAACAATGTAACAAAGTTCCCATTTTTCATTCCTGACCAATGATAAAGAAAACTTTAGGTGTATGGTAATGAATCAATCAAGCCTGGAACATACCATCTTCTAATTCATCTTCAAATTCATCTTCAGTAGGACCAAAATCATTGCCCTAAACACAAAAAAGTAAAAATTGTGTAAGTCAGGGGTTTCAATAGAAGCCGGCTAACGGCGGTGTACCGCCGCCTACTTCACCTCTCACCACCGGTTACCAAACCGCCCTAGTGGGATGGGGACTTATGGTCCCTTATCTGTCACAGCCGCCTATTATACCTTGGCCAGCCACCTACTTCAATTGAAGGGCCGAGAGCATAACCAGCCTATATGACTTTTTGGTCCGTTTTTTTTTTTTTCGTCCAAATGAACTGAATTTTTGCACGTGGTCTCCAATTTAATAGAAAACCACAGCCCTATATTTTTTACCGCTGGTTTTTGCTTCGTTTTCGAGAAATAACGTATGCAAAAAAACGCAGCGGCGCTTTTGAGATCTTTTGTTGAACGAGAAACAAAAGAAACCTACTGGGTTCCAATAAGAATTATTCTTATTGGAACCCCTGAAAGTACATTACATGCTAAAGCAATATGAAAGCCCACTTCAATCACTATTTTGTTGTAAATTAGACATCTTTATACACCTATGCTGCCTTTTTTTAGTTCAACTTCTAGCCTGTTCCAAGGAACTCCGATAGTCGGAAAGGTGAGAAGAAGCAATGCAAAGGAAAATCGTGAGGCGCACCGGTTTTTAGCTGCTCTTCTGAGCCCCACAATAAGGAACTTAAACAACAACTACTGCAATGCCAAGGAAAAAGTCACTTGAAAAAAGGACTCACACTATTTTAAACTACTTTGCAATTGTTCCAATTTGTTTAGTTTGTCTAATGTGACTGGACTGTCCAGGAGCTGAAATTGAAAGGATGGCTTTCCAATTCAAATGGAGAAAGGAAAATTAACTGTGGTGTGTTCATGTTCTCCACAATACCTATATAATGATCATTTTTTGACATTGTTGTTTTGCAGGGAAGGGCAAAGCAATGTACAAAAATGTAAAAAACACACATAAAGAGGCATTGTTTTCGCTCATTAAAACTATTGTTTTGTGCTGTTCTCGCTGCCGTGGTTGCCGTGGTTGCTTAAGCTCCCTAATCTTAATGCCTGGAACTGGTAATGTAACTTTAAGAGACACAAGGTAAAAAACACAAGGCGATTAATAACAAAACATACTCACCTTCCTGGCATCCCCATTTCGCCTGCAAAAATAATAATTTAATTTTAGACATAAAAAGAAATCAAAGCCTCCTTTGAGTTAACTTGTGAATAGGAAACAACCTTCAGACCCTCCCCTCCCCTTTCCTGGGTGTTTTGTTTCACCGACCCCCACCCGCTGTGTCCAACTCCCCACCCTCCCCTCCCTCCAATGCCATCCCTGTGGGAAAGGCAGGTGACCATTACACATTGCAGTTTGGGGTATACCTAGCATAATTATATGCACTTTAGGACTTTACTGAACTTTTTTATTTTTAAGTTTTAAAACGGAATCAATTAGGAAATCGAGTAATGTCAGTTTTTAGTGGACAAAACTCTTGTACCAGAATAATTTTAAGTATATGACATTCCTTTTTATATTTTTTAAAAGCTAAAGATGTAACTACTTGCTTGTAACAGCACCAAGAACAATTTCCCATGGGATTTCGAGAAAATAAATTTCAAAGTTCACTGAATTTGTTCAAACACAGGTAAAATTTCATCATCAATTTCTTTTCAACATCATCTTTACGTAATTCATATGAACTTCAAAATGTTTTTACACATTTGGTGTTGTTAGAAACAACTTCTTTTGATAAGATATTGAAAACAGTCAAACAGAAGTTTGCAGTGTGATGTAATTGATCTTGGTACAAAGTTTTTGTCCACTTGTTACTCAAACTGCTGGTGGATTCCTTCTTAAACCCATTTCTATCAAAGCCATAACTTCCTCCAATTAAAATGGCATAAGTTATGAATTGTACTCATCAAAACCTTTCAACTGGTATATTGTACATGGAAATTGGGTTTTTATATTTACCAGATTAAAATAGAGGAGATTCAACTCAGGGGGTTAAAAGCAAAAATTGTAATCTTTAGAAATCTTACCCTGGACTGCCAGTAGGAGAAACATGATCTCTGTACTGATCTACAATTTCTTTTTTTCTTTCTTCCCTAGCATTCTCCTCAGCTTCCTCATCTTGACTCAGTTGCTGAGCATTGGCCAAGTTGTCAACAGCAATGGCCAAGAATACATTAAGAAGAGTATCTGGTTGTATGTTAAGGGGCAAATATGATTCCATAATAACAAACTTGGATTTGTACCCTTAGCCAGGTCTACCAAACAAGCTCGTATAAATTCTTCCCAGTATGAAAGTCTGACTGAGTGTACTGCTGAAAAGGACTAAGCATTGATGATGACATTTCCATAACCTGAGCAGGGCTGTCAATAGCCTGGCCAGATACATTTATTTAAGATGGCTTATTACAGTTTTGAGGGACAATAAATTTCCCTTCGCGTTTGCGTGTCACGCAAGCAATACCGCACAAGCAAAAATCACGCGAGCTCTGACCTCATGCATGCAATTAGTAAATGCGCATGCAGATAAGTGAATGGCTGTGGTGTATGCAGTGGTGAGCATGCTCAAAATGGAGATCATATGAAACGCTTTTTTGGTCGTAAATTTCTCAAAATCTAGCCGTACGATTTAGGCTCAATTTTTGATATTTTCAAATATATGTTGCAGGTAATTTTTTTTTCAGGTAAATTTATTTTTCCATAATCTGTAAGACAGATTTTAAAATATAATTTTGAAATTCCAATTTTTGATATTTTCGTTGATATGCGAAAAACTCTCTTACAGATTTTTGTTTTAATTTGTAAGAACGTTTATTTTTATCCAAAGTTTAAATGGTTTTGAGGTAGGGTCATACGGGTGGTTTTTGGGTACTAAAAACGTACTCATAGAATTAGAACCCAGTCTTCTCACAACCACTCGGTCGCTTGTTTTAAGCCACTTCTAACAAGAGGATGGTGAAATTAAAACACCCATTGCCTTGTACGATGGTTTTGACTTTGTAATTGAAGGCTTTCCTGCAAAAAGAGTGTATATCACTTTTTGGGCCGATTTTCATTTTTTGCAGGATCAAGCTAATTTTTGGCAGACTGACTTGTTTTGCCATGACAAACATCGTTCCGTAATTTTTTTTGCTGATTTGCACCACGTTGTTGCATTGTTATTTCTTGAAAACAAAGCGCAAATCAGCAAAAAAAATTACGAAACAATGTAATGTACTATAGAACAGTGTACACTTGCTTGACAAGAACAAATTCAATACCAGTGAGTCCACTTTCCATATCTGTCACCCTCTATAAACTTAATAAAGATGAAAAGTGAACACTTTTATTGGCTATTCATTAACAAGTCAATTACTAAAGCCACTGGATCAATAAAATAGTAACTTGATGAAACTCAAAGCCAACTTAAATTGGTCTCACTATTAGTAAATTATTAAAATTTTGCAAGACCAAACTTGGGTCCCGAATTTTACTATAAATTCTTACACATCTAATTATCTTTACTAAGAAGGAACTATATTACTATGGTGTTGAAAGCAGTAAAGATTGCTTGTACGGTAATGAAAGTGACTCCACAGGTCATACGTTTATAGAATGCCTCCTTTCCAAATCTTTCTTAACTTAAGTTTTGGAATGGTAAAACAGGGAACATGCCACCTCCTATTCACTTTCTGCCAAAGAACTCTTATTTGGAAAACTAAATGATCAACCAGTGGACAGCCGAACTTTTTAAAGTAAAGTATGAAGCTAAACTGGAATTTCCGGAGGTATAGTGGGGTTAAAACCAAATAATTGTCCCAGGGGAGGTAATGGATATTTTCTGGAACAACACTCCAGCAAAATATTAATTAAAAGCCCCTGGCTTTGAAGCTGATAATATTTAATATTTAACAATAATTATTATTGTTCATGACATGTTCATGAGTATTAATGAGGATACAATTCCCTAGAACCACCAACAGCACAAAATACAATGACCAGAATAACTTTATATGGTTTTCTTGAAAGCCTTGAGACAAGACACCATCATACATGACTGCATTCCAATCCTCGCCAGTCAAGCACTATGGGTTCAAAGAAATTAATTTATAAATTATAAAACATTTAGGAATGTGAAATAAATAAAAGTGAAAATAATTTTCACTATATTAAGGCCCTATTTGCATGGAAAGAGGATGATCCTAGTGCTAGGATGATCCTAGAAGGTCCATTTGGTTTACATGCATAAATGTGGCTTCCAAGATCAACTTTACATGAAAAAATTGGCAGGATGGCCCCAGTACCTTTGAGTTCAGCGTGGTTGCAAAGCAAGACAGTGGGCGACAATAACAAAAGCAGAGATAACCCTGGGACTCACGAGGCCGTTTACATGGAGCTAGGATGATCCTAGCGCATGTAAACTGAAAGCAGAAAACATGTCGCGCTCAAATGATCCTAGCACTAGATCCCCTTTCCATGTAAATAGGGCCTAAATTATAGCATAAGCCATAAGGTTCTTTAGGGCAGATGGGTATAACTTCCAGAAATGAGCTGCTTTCACTATTCCATGGTGTTTTATTGCGTTATAAGAATAACCCTTTAACTTTCCAAATTCAAGAAAAATCTCAAATTTTGTTTTGTCCAATAATTGAAACACAATGGCACCATGCAAAAGTACTGCTAATAAGAGGTTTCATTTGAATGGTCACACCATAGGATTTAGACCATTTTACTCCCAAAGTCAATTATGGAGACATGTAGTGTAGTGCTAACTTTTGAGTCCATCGACGAAATCCTATGGTGTGACCATTCAAATAAAACCTCTTCGGCAGTACTCTTGCATGGTATCATTTGTTTTTCAATATTATTTTTACAAAAATAAATGAAATAAGGGATTTTTCTTGAATTTTGATTTTTGGCACTCTTGGAAGTTAATTATTAATAAAGGGTTTTAACTTCTTTTCAGTTATGGACCTAAGTATGGTACTGGCCAGGAATGCAGACTGGTCCCCTGCTTTGCTTTCTGGCAGTGCAGCATCTGAGAGAGCCAGTGGTCATGTCATGTGACACAGCGTGTTTACCATCCCCCGCCCCCCCCCCCCCCCCCCCCCCCCCCCCCCCCCCCCCCCCCCCCAAAAAAAAAAACAGAAATTGTAACTAAAGGCTGTTTTGGTTTGCCTGATTGGAAAATTTCCATAATAAATAGAATGTCTTGATAGGAAAGTACTCCACAATTACCAAACCGAATACCTGAACACTTTTGATCTATATTAAAGTGTCACAAATGGTCAAACAAGTTCCAAAACCTCTCTGTAAATTAGAGTGAATTTTGCAAATGGTACATGCCAATCTCAACGGAATTTCCACTTCGGGAGTTTTGCTGAATTGCTTTTCCCATACAACTGGTAAACACTTACAATCAACATTGCATTCAACAAAATCAATTTTACTCACCTGAAAAACTGCAAGTGCTGCATTCCAGAAATTGTCAAAATTTGTTCTAGGATTTCCGTCTCTACCAGGAAGATCTCTAAAACTGAAAGTAAATAAATGACTAAATTAATAATCAAAATAAACAATTACATAATTACAGAATCCATCAATTCATTGACTTATTATAATAAGCTGAATTAACTGTTGATCAGTTAATGTAAACTTTAAATTCCCAACATTTTTATCTTTTGGTAAGCTTACATGTATCATGTACAACTGTAGTAGAACTGGATAAAACTTGTTAACCAGTGTTAACCACCTTAAACTTAAAGAATATTTTAAATTAATTATCTTAATATTATCGCGTTCGAAGAACGCAATCCTAATTTCGTGTTGCAGACAAATTTGAGATTTTTTGGTAGACGGTCTTCCAAATGGCCGCCCCTATTGGTTTTTTCAGGGGCTCATTTCCGCCGGAAATTCCTTCGAACGTGTCTCCATAAGCTGTGATTACTGCTAGTTTTAAATAATATATTACAGTAACCTATTCTTGGTTTTCACGTGACGTCATAAAAATTCAAAAATCTAAACTATACATCCTACAAAGCTGTCTCTGACATGGTATGTGGATACCAGTGTTATAATCTTTCGTCACGCTATTTCAAATAAGCCGTGAAAATATACAAAATTGAATCAGCTGAAAGTTATTTTTTTTGCATTATAAGTGCGTATAATTCGATTTAATGAAATTATAGCGAATTCAATATTTTTTTATTTTATTTTGGGTGTAATTAAGACTTTAAATTTTTGGCCGCCATGTTTGTGACCCTGAGTGGGGCACAAAGATGGCCGCTCCATACATTTCTTACTAAAAATGTCTAATACTCATTCACCTATAACTCTTGAACGAAATGCTCTTGCGCTTTAAAATTTGGCCCAGATGTGTAGTTTTCAACTCTCTACAATACTATGGACATTTTGGGATCGAAATCTGTTGTTTAATACATCCGAATTTTGATATGACGTAAGTGAAAACCAAGAATATGAATGAAAGAAACAATCCACTTACCTCGCTCCAAAGATCTGCATTCCAAGCAAAGCAAAAATCACAATAAAGAGAAAGAGTAGGAACAACAAGCTCAGGATGGAGCGAACACTGCTCAACAATGATGTCACCAAGTTACGCAGCGAGGACCAATACCTGTCAAAATAATCGGTGATTAAAAGTAGATTTTAAGTCCTGTGATGAGATATATTATTCTGGGTAGGATACTCCTACATTATAGGGTGGGAGGAATGCCACTCTGCACTTAAACAGGAGATGTGTCACGTATATGATCCTAGCATAAGGCCAAGCCTGCATAAGACAATTTTGAACAGTGCTTAGATGTGTTCAACTACATGTAGTTGCAGGTGGCCACACCCATAAAGGAATAATTAGATTATTTCTGGAAAGTCTCATGCTAAATACAGTTTATTTTGATTACACAACAGCATTCTCAATAATGTTTTCAACAACTGCTCCATTTCTACATGTATTTCCATCTTACTTTTTTATCCTTTCTTATCTGGCATACCTGCAAATCAGCTGGTGGGTTTATAATGTCAACAGGTATGATCTTACCATATTAGTATGATTTCACATAACAAAAAAAATTACGCTAATAATATTTGAATGAGAATATGCAAATTGCCAAAATTAACATTGCCACATATCCATGCAATCATGGACTTTATCCTCGACAAGTCACTTGTTTAGATGTGTTTTGTAAAATAAGTTTATTTGAAACCATTTAGCCATAAAAAATATAGAACACAGTCTCAGGGACAAGCAAAACTAATGTGAAAATTCATTGCTTTTGTGCAAGAAAATCCAACTTTCACAGTGTGTTTCCTATGAGGCACAAAGTTATGGTTTGATATCACAGATTCACAAGATGTTGACATGTTACAAATGAAGACTAGAGAGATTTAGAAGTTTACTCTTCACTCTCCTTGTCCATGCAGGATACAAAGCCACACTGTTTTTAAAGGAATGGTGCTGTGTCCTACTTTCATTTCCCCATTCAACATTCCAATTTCACTTGTTGGGAAGAGAAATTCACAACACAGTGAACAAATAAATTAATAGATAAACAATGGCCATGATTATAAAGTCACAGGCAATCGATTTTTGAACAGTGTATTTGGCAGTTACAGTGTAGCTCATTATCATTTTATTTGATTCATTTTTTCGTCGTGTGAAATCATACTATTACGTAAAAGGGAAAAAGTACATAACTTTGGAATTATCGATAGTTCTTTTGACAACTAAAAACTTAAAGTGCTACTGCGATCAAATTTTTGATTTTCATTTTTTTACATCATCGTGTACAATTACACTTTCTTACTCATCTTGCCAAATTTAAATCCATTACGAACATCAGAAGTCATTTTATTTTAACACTTATGTCCGAGAATTTACGGCCGCCATTAATCAACCTTGTTCCAAGGCTTGGTTGCGAATAGGATAAAGTGACGTCAAAGGCTTAAACATACCTCACGGGTTGAAATTATAATAACAATAAGCGTAGAGAATTGCACGAAGAACAAGTCCAAAGTTTTTGTTGCTTTTCGCGTGATTTTCAATACTTATTGTTATTATAATTTCAACCCGTGAGGTATGTTTGGGCCTTTGACGTCACTTTATCCCATTCGCAACCAAGCCTTGGAACAAGGTTGATTAATGGCGGCCGTAAATTCTCGGACATAAATGTTAAAATAAAATGACTTCTGATGTTCGTAATGGATTAAAATTTGGCAAGATGAGTAAGAAAGTCTAATTGTACACGAAGATGTAAAAAAAGGAAATCAAAAATTTGATCGCAGTAGCACTTTAAATAAGCAAAGCAATAAATATACAGTAAAGTTCCAAAAGTAACAACCCCCCAAACGTAACATCTAAACTTTTTGGCTGCTAAAGTAGAGATCGCCGAAAGTATCAAGACCAAGTTTTTTTTATTATACAGAACACAATCTAGACATGCGGAGCCCACCTATCTACCTACATGTATGTGGCAGTAACATGAAACTGGACCAACGAATTTCATCTAATTTTTCAACAAAAATTATTGTTGCAAATTTCTGTCTTTTACTGCATTCAGGAAAAGAGTCTGCACTAGCTTTATTTATTAATAAGAGTTTTTGTTCCCTGAAAATAACAGCCACCCAAAAGTAACGATCCCCCGAAAGAAGCAAGCCCCAAATGCTGCTTATTCCGGAAGTACCGAGAGTCGTTTAAATTTCGGTACTTTATGGTATTAAAGAGAAATTTATTATGATACATGTAGGTAATAGGAATTGGACTGAGTGGAGTACAATACAGGGAGTAATTGAGCGAGTAATTTAAAATCGGCCCAGCACGTAGCACAAGGCCGATTTGAAATTACGAGCACGATTTCCCCTGAAATGTACGCCACGAAGTTCAATTACCAATTTATTGCATCAATAACAAAATTCGAGATTAAAAAGTCTATGTCGACTCTTGTACTAAAAACATCTAGGATATTTTCTATCAGTTTGAAAATAGAAGGAAAACAGCAAAACAGAACCCATTCAAATGCAATTGATTGACGCGCACGCAACTTAGGTGTCCAATTACAGCTATCCAATTACGAAAAGTTGCAATTGGATAGGTGTAATTGGACACCTATGTGGCCGTGCGCCAATTACGTGAGAAATAGGCGTGCAGATGACCAATCACAATCGAGAATTTTGTTATTGATACGATTAAAATATTAATAACAGCTTTACCTGGTGAATTTAAAAAGCCTTAATAATCTCAATGCTCGAAGAACAGATATACCCAAGCTTATGCCTTGTGCCTTTGAAATAATAAGCTCAATAATGCCACAACAGACAACCTATAAGGAATAAGTATTAAATTAAAAATCAACATACTGTATTTATAGAAAATACACCAGCCCATTTTTTTTTTTTTTTTTTTTTCGTCCGGACTTGCAGGGATGTAGCTAAGAGCCAGCAACTGGCTTATTTCACCAGCTGAAAGAGAACTTTTCACCGGCTGAAATTTCACTAGAAAACAAAGACTTGGGGTGATTTTGAAGGTGCACAAGCCAGAAAAACCGGCTGGGCTTGCTAATGAGCCTGCTCAGTTTTTTCTTAGCTACACCCCTGGACTTGAACAGCAAAAGAAATGAGGATACAACCTAACTGATAACACTTCACATTTTATAATGACCCTTTAATCACTAATACTGTTCATCACCAAATTTCTCCTTGTAATATCAATGCTTAGACAATCAGAGAGGTCATGAGAATTAAGGACACGATCACCCAATCTTATCATAGACTGATAGAATATGGTGTTTGTGTGAATTGTACTTTTTTCTCTATCATTTCAACCAGCATTTTAATTTCAACCTCTCTTAAAAGGGCAGGGATTTGGCTCCATTCTTCAGTTCGGTGATTTTCGTAGCAGGTGCAGGTGATTTCCATAGCATTGTAAGGTTAGCCTCCCCATGGATGACTCTAATTTTTATTTTGCAGTCAAGTATTATGAAAACGTAGTATGAAAGAAACCAGTCACCAGGTATTATTTGTTTTTTAATATTTTACAAAACAAAATTTAGGATTTTTCTTGAATTTTCATCTTTAGCACTCTTGGGAGTTAAAGAGTTAACCCTTAAGCCCTAAGAGTGATCAGCATCAAATTTCTCCTTGTAATATCAATGCCTTATCGATCAAAAAGGTCATGAGAATTACGGACATGATCACCCAAGATGAATTCTTTTGATATCCAAACTATTTCTCCCCACTACTTCTATAAGAAATGTATGGGGACAAGAAATGAGAATTTAAATTTTGATATTAGGGCTTTAAGGGTTAAATATCTTACCACACAGTCAAAAGTGTTGAACTGGGACTTGAAGTAAAGTTGAGGTCCAAGGCCATAAAGCTTCATTGTCATTTCACAAAAGAAGAATGAGATGAACACAATCTCTGCAATGTCTGATGTGAAAGAAAATTGAAAACAATTTTTACTATTTTTAAATAGTGAAATTAATGAAAATTATTTTAGCATTGTGATTTGCTTTTTTTCACCAACTTAATGATTTTAAAATGACAACTAGCATAAGTATTGCTACTCTGTTACTTTGCCACTCCCCCCCACCCCCCACCCCCCCTCCTTCCCTGGGTAGGATGCTAGCCCATCTAAGGGGAAACCCCAGTAATTTATCAGATTTCCTTAATGGTTCACCATTATACAAAGTGTTTTGTTTTGAGATATACATGTAACACAACATTGGCAGAAATCGGGCCTCAAACCCTTAACTCAAAAATCCAACATGGTAACCACTAATTAATAAACCTCAATGTCTGGACGGACTCAAATTTTGCTTCTTTTACTTCAAGTATTCGTTCCCGGGGCTTTTGAGAGAGACAGTTTGGTGCCACTAAGGTGGGTTTGGACCTCCCACCACCACCCCAACCCCACTGGAAATTCCAATTTAGCTTCATTGTACTTTCCTTAAAACCTTTTGGCATTGATAATTGACATTTGTGACATAGCCATTATGTCACTAATTTGACAGTTCACGATTAGCATCCATGATGTACTTCATGTAGTTCGATACATAGTGTAAACCCATCAGAAAAACCTTAGGAGCAACCTCAAAACTCATATTATATGAAGTATATCGTGGAATCAAGTTACAGCATAGTGTCTCCCCAGTTCCCAGGATAGACACAATAAATGGTGACAAGTAAGGAGAATTTGCATGCTGACATTCTCACCTTGAAACTGTGTAAGCCAATCAGGTTGGCCGTAATGCTGTAATGCTGTTATGACAGTGTTGAGGAAGACACAGATGAGCACTAGCCAATAAAATGCTTGATGTTTCACAACTTGTCTGACACGGATTTTCCATCTTTTGTTTCTTCTTATAAATCTTTGCCAGCAGCTTTTTCTAAGAAAGAAACATGTATTTTGTAATTAAAAACAATTCTTCCTACAAAGCACTCTCTTTTTTTTTCAACTGGAAAATTTCAAAAAAGCAAGGCTTACCATTTGTATGAAAATTTCAGTTACTCTTGAGCTGATAAATTGTTTGGAAAACAAATGAAGGGTTGACCGTATAACCACCTTATGTCAATAATACATGTACCTCATGTTTTTAACCAATAGTGCTCAAAATTAAAAAAAAAATCAAAATTTCATTTTGTGAAATATTGAAAAACAAATGGTACCATGCAAACGTACAGCAAAAGAGGTTTCATTTGAATGGTCACACCATAGGATTTCATCAACAGACTCAAAAGTTAGAACAAATGGTACCATGCAAAAGTACTTCTGAAGAGGTTTCATTTGAATGGTCACACCATAGGATTTTGTCTACGAACTTTAAAGGCCCATGTTCATCCAATCTGCTTTGCGCGCTTGTGTTTTTGTTTTGAAACGGTTCAATTGTTCAATGTAGCGTCATGATTGGCTGGCACGTCGATTTTTCAATTTTCCGTCTGTGTGAAAATCAGCCTGGGCGCGCAAAGCAGATTGGGTGAACATGGGCCTTTAAAGTTAGAACTACACTACATCAATGACATGTCTTGTTTTGCCCCGCCCCGATTAACGTTCCAGCTATTTGCAGGGCAAACAAATCATTCAACTCTTCCATTATTATACTAAGAATACATTGTTGTGATTGTTTGTTGTTGAATAAATTGTTGTTGTTGTTGTTGTTGTTGTCTCCATAATTGACTGTGACTGGGAGTGAAAGGGTTTTAGCCAAAAAAACAACATTATGTTGCTAATAAATATTGGTGCTTTAAACAATGTTAGTTGAAGTAATACTGTCTTTTTTTTGCAAGTCTTATTTGTATAATGAAGCTTATAAAATAAGAACAAGACAAATTCTACAGGGATGAATCATTCCATGTCACTTCCAAACATGATGACCAAAATCTTTGTACAAATGGTAAACACACTACTTTAGTGTAGTTCCAATTGTCCAAAATATTTTGGACATTAATTAATAATTCACCAAAATTTCCATTCAAATGATAGGTACTGGTCGAGCACTAACTTTTGTCCTGTGTTTAGTCTGTGTTTTCGTCCAGATTGTCCTGTTAACACAACAGCTGTCATTGCAACATCTCCATCTTCAACTCGATCAAGATTTCTTCTTCTCGTTACATCCACATTTCCATCTTCATCTTCCTCTTCCTCCAACATGAGATCCTCTGTTAAGATTAATTACAAAAAGGGAAAAACATTATTTAATGAAATTAAGTACCGGTAAACAGTTTTCAGTTTGAGAAAGATGTAATGTTCATTGTGTCAAAAAAAGAAAAATCAGAGTCCCTGACAGATATTGACCTTCCGTACACCAGTCTAATGCTCTAACCACTGAGCTATGAGAGACTTGTGGCGAGCTAGGCCATTTACTTGGTTCATATATGACACACATCTTGTGTAATGTAAGGATCAGCAATGTTGAAAGCATCATGTGTGGATTGTAAATTTTAGGCCAGTAATGAAATAAGAAAGATGTAATGACCATAGTGTTGAGCGTGGGTCCCTGATGGTAATCAAATCCATGACCTTCCATACACTGTCTCAAAGAAAAACAATCTCAGTTACCTGCTTTACTTATCCAGTCTATATAACCATGGAGATGCCTCTCCATTTTCTGTGTTCTTCTTACTTTAAGGAATGCTCGGCGGTTTTCTACTCTTTCTCTTTCTTTTGCAAATTCACTGCACAAAAAAATGTTAGAATTGTAAATTAAAAATTCTTATTGATACTTTGCTTGTGAATGTTAGTCTATGACACAACATTGCCACTATTATAAATGACAACAAATACAAACTAGATAAAGAAGTTACATGTAATTTTTCAACTGGTACAAACTATACCATCATCACGCTTAAAGTGCTTGATATGATAAGCTCTGACTGTCCAACCTTTTAGGCATGAAAAATTGGAATAAATTATAATTGAGATGGAGTGGCCGAGTGGCAAAGGTGCGAGCCGCTAGGGGGGTCTGGGGGCATGCTCCCCCAGAAAATTTTGAAATCTTGATGCTCTGAAACTCCATTTCTAGTGTTCTGAGACGACAATTTCTGTCAAAAATGTTCGGCAAATTGATGTGGCTTTGCGTCGCTTTGTGTGGCTCCACATACAAGTACTCGATTTTATTTGATATTTCTTGCTGTTTCTTTAGTTTATCTGGATATCAGAGTTAAGTATACACAATTTCAAGTTTTTGTATAGTAAGTATTATGAGAATTTGATGAAAATGACAGAACAGATGTCAAAATCGGGATTTTTCCTATCCCGATCGCATATTGGTCCGGATTCAGGATTTTCAAGCCAAATCGGGGTAATCCCAACGAAATCGGGATGGTTGGACATTCTGTAAGCTTAACACCACTGTTTAACAACGGACTAAAACCAATAAAGAAATACACCAACAACTGCTGCTACAAGATTGCATGTCACTTTATATTTACACAGCATGAAAAACTGAAATCTTAAGGTGGGTGAATGAGTGGGACTATCAGTAATGACAGATGCAGCAAAAGAAACTGCCCGCCTTTCAGGTCACATGACCTATACCCAGGGCCCAGTGGTGTGTGAGAAAAACATTTTCCACCCATATTTTCGTTTCACTCAGCCAGTGGAAAATTACCGTTACATATTAAATATATTAACTTCTTTATCTAGTTTGTATCAATTTTGTTTTCTGCATTCTCTGATATGATGCAAAGGCTTGGATTTTCCTTTATTCTTTATACATGTTTTCAAACTGTAAGTGGGTATTGTAACTACTGTACTTTTAGACATGTTACAGTATTTTCAGTATTGCATGTACTTCAGAATAGTAAATCTTTTTTCTCATTTAACGAACCATTGTACCTCAACTTTTAAGCCAATGATACACGGTTCAACATTTGTTGAGCAACAAATGTTGCAGCCGCTGTTCAACAAATGTTGACAGTGTATCATTTGATGTTGAATGTTGAAATATGCCGTTCAACATGTTGAAAGTTGTTGAATGTTGTTGAACGAAAATAGAACTTGGCTCTATTTCGTTCAACAAGTTGCAACTTGTTGAACGGCGTCAGTCAATCGTTTTAAAATGTTGAATGTGTTTGTTATTCATTCAACAAGTTGCAACATAGTACAACATTTGTTGAGCAACAAATGTTGTACATTGTTGTACCGTGTATCATTCGCTTTACGCTGATCTATTCATAAAAAAAGCTGATGTGGAAATTCTTCAAATAAACTCACCCACTAAGAACACCAAGAACCAGGTTGAGCATAAAGAATGATCCTATTATAACAAGGGAGTAATAATATATCCAAAAGGCATAGCCATTTGTATCATAGGCATCAAACGTCTGAAAGGAAAAAACAACAACAGGTAATTTAGGTAGATTTTATAATGAACCCTTTAAAGTTGAATTACAGTCTGTACTGCGCAATCTCGGGGTTTGTTTTCATTTTTTGTTTTGAATTTGTTGATATGTTACACTTCAGTTATGGCATACATGGAGTAAATAGGGAGTAAACCGTCAGTCCGCCATTACGACCGTTCGATGAATGCTCGATGAGCTAAAACATCGGTTTGCGAAAACTTTGGGGTTCTTTGACTTGTTATTATTGTTTGGCAAAGACATCTGATGTTAATAATGAAGGAAAAGGTAAGTTTGTCCCGTAATTTTCATTTTCGCTGGTAAACGTTCTTTGTTTGTGAGTCTCACAAACATTGCCGAGCTGAGATTGCGCAGTACGGACTGTAATTCATCTTTAACTCGCAAGAGTGCCAATCAAATTGAAATTGAAAAATCAAATTCCAAGACAATTCGCAAATTCATTTAATTTGTAAAACATTCAAAAACAAAATAATATTGTATCATCCAAAGGTACTGCCAAAGAGGTTTAATTTGAATGGTCACACCATAGGATTTTTTTGACAGACTCAAAAGTTAGAAAACTACACTTCATGTCTAAATAACAGCAATGAACGATATGTTGTGGTTCAAATTTATCTTTGGTTTAAAATTTTCAGAGCAGTTTAATTGAAGGGCTCCCAGCAAAAACGTCCTAAGTACTTTTTGGAAAATTGTCGCTGAAATCTTGGATTTTTGGCCTCAAAAATGGGACTCACTTGCCAAAACTATGACTGGATCAGGTAAATATGACTGAAAGGATTTCAACCAGGTCAACAAATCTTCTATCGTCAAACAGAATAAAATTTTATCTTGAAAAGATACATAGGGATCTTGAAAAGATACATAGGGTGTTCTAAGGCCCAAATCAAATTTCTCAAAGATGTGGATTTTCTTCCCCATTTTGGATCTGTTTTAAGTAACTTGACAATAATAAATCATTAATTTGACAAAACTGTGCTTTTAAAGGCCTAAAACATACAATTTAAGTGAAAGTTGCCAAAAACATACTTAGGACATTCTTGCTGCAAGCACTTCAATTTTTATTTTCCTGTCTCAAATGCACTATCATAATCTCTGACAAATCAAACTGGTTTGAACATTTTTTAACCAAAGAAAAATTTCAACTACAACAGATATAGCCTTGAAGTCATAGCAATTACATGTCAATTGCCAAAACAAAAATTAATCCTAAGAGGTACCAGTTCAAAACAATTTCACATTATTTTCATTTGATTGACATGTGAAGGGCTGAGTGCAAAAAAGGGCCTATGTGCATTTAAAATAAACAGCATGTCTATTTTTCATGCTGTGAACAAGAGTGAGATGTTTCACAGCATCTGAAATTGTAGAAATGCATAAGTTCTATGTTTAAATCAAGCTCCTTGCTGACACAGTGTTCTTACCAGGATTTTCTGCACTGGGGTCCACAGGACCCATAGAGATGCTAAAAGGGGGTCATGAGGGAGAAAAGCGGGTCACAATTTTTAGACACAATTAACTCAACATTTTATTCCAGCAAATACCCCAAACAAACTTAGATAATAAATGTTCTGGGTACTTTCTTAAGAGGGCCATAACCAATCAGATTTTGGCTTATATTATAGAGAAATGTATGTACGTAATAAGTTTTCTTCCCCCCTTTTTTCTTTTTCTTTTTTTTTTTTTGCTGCTTTGTGCCCTTAGGACCCCTTGAGCTCATAATAGTGCGGCATTCCCCGAAAAAGTGTGGGTCTGGTAAGAACACTGCTGACATAGAGTTCTACTGGGAATTTAAGCATTTCTACTCATTCAAATGCTGCAAATGCAGCAGATTCTTGTCCATGGTCTCAACATTAGATGTTTTATTGGATTTCTTTTCCAAAAAATTAAAACTTGAAAATTACATTTGGCTAAAAATACACATGGGCCCTTTTTTGCACTGTGCCCCTTATTTTCTACTTCTTACAGTGCAATCAGAAAAACTATGAACACCAAAAATATTGTGACCAGTCAGACTTAAGGACGTTTGTGCTAATTGTTTCTGTGCATCCTTACTGCACATGCAATTTATGTCACAACGTCATGCTTAACCATGCATGAGCGCACGCACAAGAGAAGAAGTCTAAGCACATAAAGGACTGATAGCCGTTGCATTAACTTTGCTTAGATTTAACCCACTTGGATGGCCAGTGACCCACATTTACTTTTTTAAAGATGAATTTCTTTTTCAATCCTCGACAGATTGTGAAAAAATGAACAAAAAATCAATGTAGGAAGTTTAAAATTTTCCCATGTTTATTCTACCCACACGACATTGAATCCTGGCAACTTTATGATAAAAAAAAATAATAACATACCCAGTACATTACGTCTGTCCAGCCTTCATTAGTAATTACTTGAAATACTGTTAAACACCCAGCAAATATATTGTCAAATGTCGTGATTCCATCATTGGGTCCTTCCCAACCACCCATACATTGTTGGCCAGCAGCTGCATCACAAGGTGTACCTTTACCAGTGCTATCGCAGATCTGTGGATCATCTGGAATCGTCCACACGCCTACCAAAAAAAGACACCAAAGTTATATAAAGCTTTCTGATAGGATGGGAAAAAAATAATTGAAAATTATGCCACGCAAATTGTCCCACCCTTCCCCCCCCCCCCCCCCCCCCCCTCTCCTCATGCTATCGTCACTTTTCACCCACCACCTGAGCAGTTTTTGTACTCTCCTCAGTCTTTAATGCACCATGACATTCAAGATGGTGGCTAAATTCAACAGTGCTTTTGAAGTAATCTCTTTCCAGTAACAAGAAAAACAATTATACAAAAGAATGTCATGGAATTAGTGGGGAAGAGGGGGAAGAGGAGGAGGGAAAGATAATGGGGTGACAACTCAAGAGAAAAGACAGTTGGGAACTTCAAGTCTACTTGGATTCCCAAGGTGTCGGAAGAGTGGATATGTTACAGGTCAAATTTGATTTCAGGTTAATTTTGATTTTCCTTTGTTTGGTATTTATTACATGTATATTAGCAAAGAAAAGAAAAATAGAAAATCAAAATTAACCTGAAATCAAATTTGACCTGTAACAAATATGTAAGATATAACACATCAGATTTCGAATGCACAAAAGCTTCAAATTATCAGCAGCTATTTTTTCTGGAACGGGGTATTAAAAATTGACCTATTTCTTGAACAAGTATAATTTTGAGTGCAAATTCTTTCTACAGGTCAAACGGGTTCCATGGCGTATTGTTGCAGTCTTTGGCATATTCTGACGTGTGTTCATTGATAGATTTATTTTTTAGGTTTCATAGAACTTTGCTGCTTGGCATAGAATTTAAAAGCCTTTGGTGTATCTATTCTTCGGTGTGGGATTCACACAGAATGCAGACTGGCACTAAAAGCATTCGTCTTGCCCCATTCTGTCGCCTTTGAACCTTATGTCAAAGCCTTTCAATTTAAAGTACTTAATTCTATACTTTTTACCAATTCGAAGTTGTTTAAAATCGGGTACAGGACAGATAATTTGTGCTCTTTTGCAAAAAGGAATCAGAAACGATTAAACACTTCCTCTGTGATTGTCCTTATTTGAATTCATTTTGGAAATGTGTTGAATCATACTATTTTGTGTTAAGAAAACAACTTGTTCACCTAACTTTAAAGGAAATTTGGATTGGCATTCTAACTTCCGAATGCCCCTTGCTTAATTATCTTATACTTATAGGGAAAATATATTTGTGGAGTTGCAGAAGGAATGAAGTACTTCCGAACATAGATAGTTTTATAGTTAGGGTAAATATTAAATATGAAACAGAAAAATATATCTGTACCAAGAATAAAAGTCTACAAAAATTAATGGACAAATGTACTTTGTAATCTAATTTGTAATCTAATTAATCTAAAAGGATTTTGTAAGTAATTTATTTACATAAAGCACTTGTTAAATACATAGGCATAGTATTAGAATAAGCTGATGTAAGGATAGTATGATTGCATGTATGTATAGGTGTGTAGTCTGTGTGGGTATGTATATGTGATAATTATTATCGTTGTACTTTGGAATAAATAATAATAATAAAAAATAAAAATAAAATTAAAAAAAGACTGGCACACCGCCCCCCACCTCCCCTCTCTTCCTTCCCACTTCATCTGCGGTCTATAAAAATAAGCAACATGATACAACTAAGCTTAATATGTACAACAAAATGTCTTTTTTACACTCACCTGATGTATTCACGTGGCACACGTTGTGGAATTTGTCATACAGAAATTCTAATCCTATGATTGCATAAATTATAATTACAAATCCTACGAGTAAACAAATTTGCAGAAGTGGCACCATGGCACACATGATGGACTTCATTACAACTTGGAGACCTGCGAAGACAAACAAACAAAAAAAAAATCAATGAATTAATAAATAAAATCACGCAAGAAACTTCTATGCCACATTTATTTGAAGTTTGTCCCCTTTGAATTACATAAATTACATACACAAAGAAGGAGAGAGGCGGGAAGGGCAGAAGAAAATTAAAATCTATGAAATTAACTAACTGCTTTCTTGTTGTTAACATTTCGCAACCTTTCCTTGCTTTCAAATCAAGAACTTGATGAATTATAACTCGTTCTTTCCCGCCGCAAAACACTTCACAGGCCGCCATATTGAATTGCTGTTGCTCTTTTGGGAGTCTCCGCTGTACAACTACAGACGTGGTCTCAATTTCGCCCCGGGGCTTCTCGGATTTCATGAATTCCATCACTAATTTCAGACAGAAACTTCTGCTTTCGATCAGTGCGTATCCGATACTGTTTGCTAGATTTACGAAGAACGGGCTCTAAATTCATAATTTTAGGTCAATCTTGATCATCCAGACTACAGATGCATAGCCAGTGGTCCTTCTTTAGCTAAGGATGGCTTTCTTGGAATCCAAAAGTGGAAGTAGACTTGTGGAAAATGACAGAAAAGTGGCGAGCTAAATTGTTGCTCGGTGCGTTCGTTCATTTTCATTCTGCTTTTAAAGTAAGAACATTCAGTGAATATTAGATTTTGCCGTCTTATAATTGTGTTAAAACTTCTTAGTTTATAACTAATTAAGTTTTTTTGTGTATTTGTTAAAGTGTCGTAAATTTACCTTTATTTTACCATTTATTATTGTATATAAGACTTAAACCTTTCACGCTTATTTGAACAGAAACAATTTCCTAAGAAGCGGAACTAATATTTGCACCACCCATTCTTCTTAGGACAAGTAAGCGTTCATTTGTTTAATAAGCTCGGTACGATGCTTTTAAAGAAAATGGGAAAGAATAATTGCATAAATGTGTAAAAACATGGAGAAACCTCAGAGCGATTTAATACAGAACGCGTCAGGAGTCATAGGACTCACATTCCACATTCACATCATTCATTCACATTCAAGTCACATTCCACAGGTCACTAGAATTGTGTACCCAAATGAACCAAGTTTTCACTGAATATATCTTTGACACCTTTTAAGCCCAGGCTCATTCCATTAGCACTGTTTAGACTGTTTAATTTTGACAAATAGTGAGGGACTTGTAATTTAAGGTATCAGGGTACCTCTATCCTGCACGCAGATGTCTCCTATTTCTGTGCGAAGCAATTTGACGAAGCATTGGTATTTACAAGGTGAAAATTGATGTGAAACACTACTAGAATTTAAAGGGTTTAGATCCTCTAGGATTCTGACCCAAGATCCCGTAAAATCATATCTAGGATCCTGCATAGGAATTCTATCAGGGAAAGGGAAAATAAATAGGTAGTTGACTTGACTTACTTGGAATGCCTGACACTAGCTTGAGCGGCCTGAGCACTCTTGCAGCTCTCAGAGCCTTGAGACTCCCAGAGTCGAGGACAGCGAGTTCTGGCAGGCTCAATAGGCTGAAATTTAAAGGATCATAAAATCAGTTTTGTTTATTGCATCCTCAAATGAAGGAGATCTGAACCTTCTCTTCTTTGTCCTTATCAGTTTTGTTTATCTTGTTTGTCATGTGCAGTTTAGTTTATTTGATCCTCAAATAAAGTACAGTCGAACCTCCTTAACACGACACGAAAGGAACAGACCACACTGTCCGTTTTATAGAGGTGTCCATATTATACAGGTTGGGATTGTATGAATTTTTGTATCTTCGGTACCAAGAGAACTGTCCGTAATAAAGAGGTGTCCGTATTATGGAGGTGTCCGTAAAGAG
>JAJLRJ010000003.1:38465945-38505945 GCA_024195265.1 Dendrophyllia cribrosa | reverse complement strand
ATGTCTACGCAGTGTTTTCGGACGTGATTTAGCCATTTATTTTTCAATTTTAAGCAAATAGCGGGCCCAACCTTCTAATGGAGGTCGCTGCTATTTCTCTTTTTGACTTTTTATATATCATGGTTATTTACTCCAGCGACACTAAATAATTTAAACGGAGGAGAAGTTTTGGCGTGGAAGAATTTTGCGCGGTGGAATGCTTGGTCTAGCCCGTTCCTTTTAAAACCGAACTCTAAGTAGAGAACGTTTCTGTGAAGAATAATAGCGCATTAGGTGATTAAGCAAAGTTTGGTTTTGTTCTCGATGCGTGTCTTAGGACGATTCGCGAAGAATCGCGTGAAAAATTAAACGGCGAAATTCGTCACCCGCAAGGAGCGAACGCCGAAACGATAATCGGCTAATGGAAATACAATTTTCTCATCTGTGACTTGTCTGAGTCGAACAATCAGCTTACAGTCAGCTTTAGGAAGAATAGAAGTAACTTATTACAAGAATCATGCTCAGGGGCCCAAATATAATTGACGGGGCTATGCGTGACTGAGTTTTAACCGTCTTTTGTCTCGCATGAGCGAGTTTGACTCACAAAGGTTGGAGTATTTTAGCCTTGCGTTAAGTCCAACACAAAGCCAGCATTTCCGTATTCCGGCTTGAATGACGTTAAAGTTTTGTGAAGCGTGAATCCGACTCGATATTGCTAGGTTTAGCTTATTTGGTTGTCATGTTTATAGCTCGTGTAATTGCTTAGAACTGTAGAGTCGTCAAGGGCAGCGTCTTGCGCACAATTTCCGTTACCGCTCCGTGTACATTTCAAGCTAACGTCGTTTAGCGAAACTTGTTCAATTCCCGCAGCCCAGCGAACGATCAGACAAAAATGTAACGAATTTTCTCCTCGCAGTATTTTCTCAAGGGAAAAACTTCTTCACACAATGCTTGTTTAAATATTGAAATTTACGAGTGAAAATTACATCGACATACATGGTTGAATAAAGCGCACTGACATTATGTTGCATATACACACACATGCTGTATATACATACTTACCCAGTAACCACCACTACGAAATCCAGTATGTTCCATCCGTTACGAAGGTATGAATCGGTGTGTAGCACAAATCCCAGGGCTATAATTTTCAATAGGGCTTCTAGGCAGAATATCGCTAATAAATATACTTCAGCTTTTTCCTAAGAAATAGTAATAATAACAAGTGTAAATGATTCAATCGTTGCAGCGAAACTGTCACGATCGAACCGCTACCTTGCGGTGTCGCTCTACGGTCTCGCTGAAAAGGGACGAAAACTGGCAAAATTGTTACTTACTAGTGTAGCGTTGAGGTCTGACTTGTCTTCCTTGGGCAAGGGAGTATTAGCGGCTAGTAAGATGCAATTGACAAAGATAGTCAATAGAATGAAATATTCAAAAGGCTTGTCTTCAGTTAAGGAATATGTGATACTAACAGAAATTCACAGATAAGTCAAAAAAATAAAATTATATACGTATAAAAACTCACAGAATTTCGTCACAAACATTATACACATGGGCCAGAAAAAATATAGCCCAGGCTTCAAAAATACTGTGCTCTGGCAAATTATGCAACACGCACGCTCAACTCTGCTATAGACGACAACAGAGTCCGACAACGCCAAGGCTTAGAAAATATTTTTTAGTAAAGCGCTCGCTACAGTTCAAAGGATACTTTAGATTCGCAGATCGTCTTGCATACTTTACGAATAATATTTTCCTTTGAGAAGATGAAGAGCGAACGCTCTGAACACATAATACGTGGCGTTCCGGTGCCAGCTTGTATCGAAGACTTGCGCGAAATATTATTCGAGTTGGCCATACGCGTTTTATAAAAGTCCTCTGAAGGAACCGAGGATGGCCTTCGATTGTCCGCCATTTCTCTTGATTTAAAGTATTTCCAAGCTTCATTCAGTCGAACATCGCACGCTACAACCGGGTTGCGTCGCGCGCTCGTGCACGCGAAAGTTCGTTTCCAGCCATAGAATTAACCGCCTTGAAGCGATTCAATCATACAGGTTTTGGGCTTCCTTCTTGCCTTGACACTACCGTATGCTAATTACAAGCCGAGTCTATAATCAAGTGGCCTATCAAATGAGACCGACACTGGTGGGTCACGTGACTATGACTGGTACTGCTTTTGGGTGTGAATATGAAATGAGAAAATATGCGTTCATTGCGCGAGTTTCCCAATCGCACCTGCTCCTGCTGCAGCAAACGCTGCCAAAAACTTGCTTTTGAAGCAGCAGCGGCAAGAAAAGTCTTTTGTTTTGGTTTTGGCCTGGTTAAACGAGGTTTTGAAGTGATAATCTCGTATATTCATTAAGAATACTCTTGGCTCATGAACGGCCAATCCCCGTGGAAGATTCCCGCATAGTTTTGGGGTAGGCGGAATTTAATGAAAAAATTCTGCTCACGTTGTTTTCCGCTTTCAAGCGCAAAATGTTAGTGTTGCAAATTATTCTGTCAAAATCATGTCTTTGTTTATCAAGACTCAAACTTTTTCGGTTTAAGAAAAATAGAGGTGTTTAATAATCATAGGAAAATCATTTGCATTTCGCGCACTGATACCACACACAGTTGGTTTTTTTTTTTCAAAATCATTCTGCCATGTTTTATCAGGGTGATTTGAAATCTGCGTGCGTGTAAATGCGAAAATCTGATCGTTTTAAACTGAAGTATTTCATCACTCACTGCTTCAGTGGTTCTATCTCTTTTTTTTTCGCGTGTTTAGTTCTCACGGGCATTTCAGGGCTTGAGTTTTATAATTTGTACATGCCCTGGTAGTTAAGGCTTCAGTAATGTTCGGGTATGCTACTTTTACCGGCTTAAGAAAACATCAACAAGTCGGTCGATTTTTAATTCGCTCTCATTAGGCTTCACAAAGCAGGTGTTGTCGCGTCAACTCCTTACAAGCGTCAACTTTCCCAATGTCCAAATATATGATAATGCTTATTTAGGTGCCACTACAACTGGTGAAAACATGCGGGAAACGAGGAAAAATCATTTCTTTTCAACGTCAAAAGTGCGACGCTCTGTCATAACATACATCGAAATGTTTTATTCCACTTAACTGAGTGAAGCGTCTCTCGAAGTCTTGCAATATTTATGGTGTCGCTACGTGATAAAGCTTGGTTTGTTTTAATCGAATTACTTTGAAAAATTGCGCGTTCGACGTGTTAGCCGACGTTTCTATCAGCGGTGGTGTTTTGCGTCCAAAAATCTGCGAATTTTGCCTACTTTGGAATTGAAGGGCAACTTTCCTATACGCTTGTGTTGGTTTTAATTCATCTCTCTCTCTCTTGTCTTATTTTAATTTAACCGATATAAATTATGAATTTGCTTTTCGACAGCTGTTGGTTTGTCAACTTGCAAGCGAGATTTTTTTTCAGTTTCTTTACACTTTCGCTTCCGAACCGCTTTTACACAAGTTTGTGTCAGACTGATCGGCGGAAATGGATTTTACACAATTTATTTTATTATTCAATACAAACTCGTTCACAATGGCCCATTTATCTGTGGGCGACTTGAAAGAAAGAAATGCGAGCTAAACCGCTGTGCATAACCAAAATATTGTCACTGGCTTGATTGAAAAATCTGAAATTTTAGTTTTAAACTTTAACCTCAAATCTTCAAAAATTTTCACTTGGAGAAATTGGAAACAAATGGGACCACGTGGAATTCTGTTTTTCTCATCGTTTTTCGTATGTTTTAATGTCACACTTTATAGTGTTTCGTCGCCAGACTGAAAAGTTAGAACTACAAAACAAGACGCACGAGGTTTGATTTGCGGAAGAAAACAGTCAAAATCGTGGTCCAAGGTCAATAGATTCACTTTTTTGCTTTCATTTTGACTCTTAATTTTGACTTGCTATCGACTTTATTACAGTTGGAAGATTGAGTTTTTCACAGTTGTCTCGGCATTGAGTGAATCTATTAGCTTATTAATTTGAAGAACTACCAATTGAATTTGTACGGTTCATTTGATTCGGTTCCAGTCACATCCGTAATATATTTCAATATTTTTACTCAGTTCGTCTTTTGGTCGTTGTTCTTTTGTGTGAAAGTAAGTTTGTCTTTTGAAATTTAAAACAAAATTACTTGTAATGAGACCGGCATCGCTGAAACAAAAGTCCTTAGTATTGTTTGAATATTTTATTAAGCAAATTTTCGAGTAGCTACCCTCTTCAAAGGTTGACTCTCGTATCTAAATTTCTTCATTACTGAAAATAAACTTCAGTCGCTTTTTCTGGGTTTTCGGTCGGTATTTCCTTTCTATCCCATATGACTTAAAAGTTACTTCTAAAACATTAAATGTACAAGCCACTAAAACATAAATTTTAACTTGGACAAGTGTAAAATACCTGATAAGAACTTAATTATGCGAGGAGTTTAGAAGGTGGGATATTTGGAACACACTTTAAATGCGATTACGAAATCAAGATTTTTTAGAGTGAAAATTCCAGATCGCCGTAAGTAAAATCTACGCAGTTGATTATAAACAAAACAAATTAGTTGGTTTTACGAGAATTCCTGCGGTTTTGAGTCGTATTAAATGTCATTTTGTGGACAGTAGGTCTCATTGTGGTCTTTTAAGTTTATCCGGCGTTAATTATATATGTCGGTAAAACCTGTTCTTAGAGTTGGTGATTGAAATTTTCTTTTTCGGTCGAACTAATAACAATGTAGGTTATCGTAGCATTAACTTAAAGCAAAACGTGGGTGTACTCATACACGAATTGGCATATACATAAACTGGCCCGCCTTTTTGCACGCGAGGAGAGTCGAGCCTTGAGGCGGTCAAAATATTTCTCTGTACCCTAGGATTGTGATCTATCAAAGTCCAGCCGCTGGTGTCCTCGTCATGGGAGGTGAGCCACAGTGGGGTAAGAGGTAGCCTGTCAGGGTGAAATTCAGTAGGAGACCGCGACGGTAGCTGAGAACGCCTGACAGAAACCTGGAAAGAGCTTAACCTCGGTCCCAGGGCCTTCTCCGCTTTGTTCAATTCAAAATGGCGGGTCGGGCGGAGAAGACTCTGGATAAGGCCGCCAAAATACTCCAAGAATCGTGGAGTATTTTTGTCTTTTTTTCTTGACCTATTAGTCTCGTTTTGATGTTTACGCTCATCGTCGTCAGAGGTTCTCGTAAACATCAAAACGAGACTATAGGGTCAAGAAAGCGAGGAACCGCCGATATGTTGGCGTGGCGTACTCATCTACGATAAGGGCCATTGAGATATAGATATAAATTTAGTCTGTCTTCGTCGCCTGGTTAAAATGTCATTTGCATCGGTTGTGAATGCAGCGGATGTTTTATGTAGACAGTATAGAATTTGACGACAAATGAAAAAGTCTTCCATTTTTAAACAAGACAATTATTTCGTTCCGCTCTTTTCTCTAGCTTGTTCGCTTTGTTCTTCTCACCAGGCGTTGATTATTTAGTGTAGCAGGTGGCAAGAATATAGTACGCGCTTGATTTACTCTCATTCGACTGCTCGGTCAGTGCTGACAACTTGAATTTGACGTTTTGTTTCGTGTCTGGAAACGCACCGAAAGAAACAAAACATTCCCTTCGAATCTTTTCTTGTGGCTTTCCTGTTAAGAGTGGAAGTCAATTTCCCCTTATCGGTGCTAAAACAACTGTTAATTGCAGCTATTTTCTTCTCTTTTCTCCGGTAAAACAATTTGTCTGCATCGTTGATTATTTTGCCTTTTTTTATCATGTTCTCTAAAAGTTTACGTTTACCTTTTTATGGCAAAGAGTGGCGAATTCAGTGAAATTCATTTCATTTTTATTTTCATTTATTTGTTTACTCCAAACCTTTACAGATGTTAATAATTAAATTTGAATCACGTTATATTAGGAAGGAGAGGAGAGGGACACGTCTAGATAAACTAATATTGTGCCCCCTAAAGTTATATAAGTATAAACAAAAAACTTGTAATTTTTTAGTAAAAAAAGTATAAGGAAAACTTATAAAATAGCTTGTAGTGAAATTGAAATTGAAATTGACGTGTTTTCTCGAGTATTTGTGAACCTATAGTGTATGCTTTCTTGAATTCTCTTTCGAATCCTAAAGATTAGATATTTTTCTACATCCTTCAAGCTCTTCTCGTTTTAATTTACCAAAAAAGGAATATCTAAACTTATACTTAAACGAACTTTTGAGTAATATTGAAATTAATTTGTTAATATAGCCTTCAGTCTCTTCTTAATTTAAGCTAAAGTGAATCTTATTTCTGCTTTATACGTTAACTTTCATTTGAGTACTTTAAATTTCATTGTTATATCCTTCATTCTAATTTTGATTTAGATATGACTAATGAAGAGGTGCCACATTATATAGCGGCATTTGTTTGACTTTCGAAATTAATGGCGTCTTGTTTGCTTTGGTTTGCGTTTGCTAGACTCTGTTTTTGTACTAAACAAATGAAGTTCTGAGAAACTGTTCGAAAGAAAGGGGAAAAAAACAGTTAAAAACGAAAACAGTAAGTGTAACTTGCTCTCAGCAGTTAAAGCAAACTTTCTGTTTTTTTTGGTTTGTTTTTTTTTTATTAAAAACTGAAATCCATCTGTCACTCTGCTTTTGCGCTTCGTTTTTGCGTGCGCTAGGCACCGGTTAATAGTTTCTGCTTGGGGTTCTCATTCGTTCATTTGATTATTTTCATCGTGAAAAGCCGCTGTTCTTGTCAAATATTTGTTGTGTATGATAAATCGCATTAACTGAGCTGAAAAAAAAACACTTTAAATAGCTAGGAGAGTAACAGTACGTAAAATTAAAATCGTGATTTTTTTTTTTGCTACGCCTTGTGATTAGTTAAAATATCTCGCGCCACTTTCTCAACCAATCAGAAATAAAACCCAAACCAATTATGAATTTCTCTGACGCGTTTTACCACGCTTGGGCGCCGGCTACAAGACTACGAAGTCCCTCCTTTTTCCTCAGGGATAGTAGAGCGAGCGAAACGCGAGCACGCGTGAAAAATATCCCACGCGAGAAAGGCGAGACGCGCGGCGGGGTGATTTTCACGCGCGCTCGCGTTTCGCTCTACTACAGTGTGTTGCCCAGTTTCCGGCCAGTACCAGTTTCCGGCCAAAAAACAATTACGTCGGTTATGTTCGTCGGAGTTTTAAATTTTCGTCCACCGAAGCGTTCCGAAAGAAAGACGAACATTTCCGCTACACATTGGTGGTTTTGGCGTTCTTTTTGAACAAGGAACGGCTGAGGAAGGAAATGTTTTGTCCAGGTGATTGAACGTTTAGCGATTAATTTTGGCTCGTTTCACTGCACATCAAAACTACCGTAGATAAACAAATAGCTCGTTTCACAGGAAATATCTCAAGGAGCTTCATAATTTTTGGACAAATATTAGATTAAAGATGAAAGTGATTAGGGAATCTATCATCGTCAGCTGGAATAGGGCTGTTCCTGAAATTTTAGCAGTCAACTCTCAGCGAAGATTTCGACCTAGTGTGCCAGTTTCCGGCCACTAAAAGACACATTGCTCAAAACCTATTTCTTATTAAGTGAAAGAACCGAATATTAAAATTTCCTGGTCGAGAAATTAAAGATACATGTGTTAGTGTAACAAAGATTACGAATTAACAACAGCTTATGCATGTATAGCGTGACTAAAAGTACGTAAGTCATGATTTGTTTTTGTAGTAGTCTGTCAACAAACTGCGGAAGACACGCTTCCGGGTCACTAAGGTCATACGTATTTTGAATAGTAAAACAGTAGGCGACAAAGCTTAATATTGAAACTTACCTGATATTTATAACTAGGCGACCACTATTATCAAGGGACTTACAAGTCGGTTTACGTCGAGCGGTTTCAAGGAAAATTTACTTTAAGTCGGTGGCCGGAAACTGGGCTAGCTGGCCGGAAACTGGGCAACTTACTAGTTTTGCGAAAAATGGTATAATTTCTTTAATACTTGGGGAAGGTCGCCAACCATTTAACGTTTTAAAGGTAAGTAAATGAACTGTCTTTGAAAGGAAATTGAGAAATTTTCCGTGCAAAACAAAGGAGTTATAGCGATTACAAACTAAAGTGGCCGGAAACTGGGCAACATACTGTATCCCTGAGGAAAAAGGAGGGTCTAGCCGGCTACATGCATGTACTTCGAGTGGTGATACATTGATTGGATTGCCCGTCTCAGTTGTGACTGGCCAGAGTAATTACTTTGGTTTTGGTTTTACGACACTCAAGTGAAGACCGCTCCGCAGTGTGCATGCTTTATATAAGCACGTAGCACGCCGCTGGTCAGCAGCAGAGAGAAGCGAAGGCTCTGGGAAGTCGATTGGCTTAAACTTGGAATGTTGTCAGTACTGTTATTCTACTCCTGCGATCCGAATTTGCCTCATGAAAAACTGCGACAAGCCATGACATCGCCGAATTTATAAACATGGTTTTTTCACACATTAAACCCCGCCCCTTATTTCCATAGTAAATGAGTACTTTTTAGTAGCCTGTGTAGCTGGCGGTATTGTCCGCCATTAAGTTGCGTTAGCCGCGAGAACGATAAGTACCGCCTGCTGGAAAACTATGGGTATGTGAATGCCGCCCACTTTTCTCACTTTTGTTGTTGAAATTAAACCAGCCAATCAGAGACAAAGCTGTAATTGAAAACTTATCAATCATTTGCGCGCGAAATATGACTCTTGTTGTGGGAGCCTGCATGGAAAATCGATGTAAAAGGTGACAGGCCCAGCACAAATCCTTCTCGTCACAAAAAGCATTTTAGCTTTTGTAATAGGGTTACCCCAAGTACGTGTCTGAGAGAGTTTTCCTTTTTGGAGGCTTTGGTATGCATTTACTAGTTACTGAGATGGTCACTTGAAGACAGATGTGCATTAAAAATCATGAAAAAGCCTGTTTTCTTATCGGAGTTTTTTATTTCTTTCTCTAGGTCATCTCCGTACTTAAGGGCTTCACAGAGGCAACAACTCCATGGTACAATGGACGGATGAAAAGCATCTAAATAATACAAATTCTAAACCCTTACTATACCTGTCTTCTTGTGGTTGTCTCCATCCCATGGTTCTGGAAGCACCCAGTTAGCCGAGGTTTTCAGGCTTTTGGAATTGATAATCAGTCACGTACCTAATCGTGGACTCGACAAACAGTCGTTAAGCCCAGGCTAAATGTGCATATCTTCTTGAGAAATTTGAGCCGAGACTTTTAGGCTTTTAGCATTGTCAATCATGTGCCGAATCGTGGACACAAGGAAGAACTATACGCCTTGCTTAAATGTGCATATCTTCTTGAGAACTTGAGCCGAGACTTTTAGACTTTTAGCATTGTCAATGCCGAATCGTGGACACGAGGAAGTACTATACGCTATGGCTAAATGTGCATATCTTCTTGAGAAACTTGAGCCGAGGCTTTTAGGCTTTTAGCATTGACAATGCCGAATCATGGACACGAGCTATACGCCCTGACTAAATGTGCATATCTTCTTGAGAAACTTGAGCCGATGCTTTTAGCATTGACATTGGCCGTTTTTATGCTACAGACGTTAATATCGTCTGCGACGTTAAAGTCGTCTCGAGACGACTTTAACGTCTACTAAGTATAAAAACGGAAAATAAGCCAGACGGATTTAACGTCTGACGACTTTAACGTCTTCTTTTAAGTGCGTCGTTCAGACGCACTTAACAGACTTAACGTCTCAGACGTTAAATACGTCTAGTATAAAAACGGGATTTGTATATTCGTGCTCTTAAAATTTATTTGGGGACGACTTTAGTCGTGTTCAGCAGTCACTTTCGAGAATAGGTTTTTATACCAGACGCATTAAACCTCGTCTAGACGACTTTAACGTCTCTAGCATAAAACGGCCAAATCATGGACACGACGATGAGAAACATGAGCCGAGACTTTTAGCATTGACAATGCCGAATCGTGTGCATATCTTCTTGAGAAACTTGAGCCGAGGCTTTTAGGCCTTTAAATTTGACAATGCCGAATTGGTATAAGTCAATAGAACCGCCTCCTAGAAAACGTTGCCACATCTGATTCCGTGGACAAATTTAAAGTGTATATGACAGATATTTTTTTATTTGCTTGATGGAATCTACATGGCGTTCTGATAAGAAAATCGAAAAGAGTTTTTCCGATATCGATTTTCTTTTCCGTGTTTTAGCCGTCTAAAAACGTGAAATTTCACTTCCGGTGGGGTACAAAACCGCGCAAGAAGAAAGACTGGAAATAGTCCGCTGTGACGTCAATACAAGAATGCCGGTGCCGAGGTTTCTCGGTTCCTCGCATTTTTTGGTGCGCCCTGGGAAACAAACATGGTTTATTAAGGTGTGTTGTCTATGGTTGCAGCAACGCACACCAAAAAACGGAGGAACTGAGAAACCGCGACACGGCCATTCTTGTATTGACGTCACAGCGGACTATTCAGTTCCAGTCTTTCTTCTTGCGCGGTATTGTAACCCACCGGAAGTGAAATTTCACGTTTTTAGACGGCTAAATCACAGACAAGAAAAATCGATATCGAAAAACTTTTTTCGACAAGCAAATGAAAAAAAATCTGTCACATACACTTTAAGAACAGGCTACCTTATTACATGAAATTTCGCGAAGCTTTAAAGGGGCTATGTCACCATCTTTAGTGTTGTTTTTATTTTTTATTTTTTTAAAAAAAAAGACATTTATATCAGTGGAAACCCAAACATAATGGTCCAGCTTTGTTTACGAGTAAAATGAAACTATAAACAAGTGTCTCTGACTACAGATAGCCAGGATGGAAATGGATTGCAACTTGAAAAAATTAGGCCATTTTTTTCAAGTTTGTTCAATTTGTTTTGGAAAATTTGCTAAAAACTTATGGTTTATTCTTTCTACAAGAATTTACTTGATATTTTGTTCTTGGTGTTCTAAGAGCATTTTGCGTTTGAAGTAAGATGCTCAGTTTTAATTCTAGTACAATCCGAAAACCGCCATGACGTATTTCGAGACACTTAATTTTTTGCGAATTTTCATAAAGCTTGTATTGTTGTCAGTAATAGTGAGTAATCTAAATTGTAACTGACATGATCGGTCACTTAATTTAATTGTATCAATAGGCCTTTATCACGCGGCGGCCATGTTGACTCTCCGGAGAATAAAATGCTTTGTTTTTGCCCCCCAAACCTCGTTTTCAACTTTTTCACTGCGAGGCTTGGCGGCGTTAATCTTTTGTTTTTATACAAAATGGCGGAGCGTGATAAATGCCTATACCAATAACAGGAACGAAACTGTAAAACGTGGTTTTCACTAGTCTCCCACGCAGCCGTCATTTGTCTCGTCACGCAATGGGAGGAGCGTTGTGTGACGAGACAAATGACGGCTGCGTGGGAGACTAGGTTTTCACTCGCGACGCAAGCATAAGCATAAGAATTTGCGTCAAATGAAAACGTACATTTACATAAGCATAATGTTATGTCGGGCCCGTTTTTACTGGACATTAGCGTTGTTGTGCTTCCGCTTGTGCTTATGTTTATATCGCTGGTGAAAATCAGGTTTACTCTATCTGTAAAATGTAAAATTTAATGTCGTTTGAATAAAATAGTAAAATCTGATATACAGGCACTTAATTTTCGCGTCAGCGAAATTTCACGGCAAGCATTTTTTTTTTTTCAACACTTTGATCCCGCGGTAAGGTTTTTAGCTACATTACAACTGGTTCAATTTTGTTTATTTTCACGGCTTATCTGGGTGTTTCTTGGTGTTGCGGAAACTATTGTTGGTTAGCTATTGTGTTGTGGTGTGGGTATTGTTTACTTTCTTTTGAATCTTTTGTTTTACGTCATTTGGTGATCGCAACACCAAGAAACTGCCGCTTATCTGATATTGCATGACGAATTGCGTGGTATGTTTTAAACCTTTACAAATCGGAAACAAAACATTGTTAAAACCTGACACTTTTTGTGAAGGATTGTAACACTGGTATCTACATACAATGTTAGAAACAGCTTTGTAGGATGTTAAACAAGGACACTGACTTTAAAAGGAATAGCTCCGCCCCCTCTTTGTCACACCACTGCTTCAACGGCTAATCAGAGATGGCTGACACTGTGAGCAACACGGCGGAAGACCGTTGCCCCAAGAAATAGGTCTAATTCTACCTTCACTAGTTCAATCTTGTATAGGATTTATCTTTCACGAAAATAAAACTAAAAACATTATTTGAATTTATGCGCCTTTTAGCATGAATATAATATTTTAGCTTTCCAAATTTGAATCTCGCGCGGTAACGGTTCTCCATTGGCGAGCGATGCACGTGATGTTGACAGGTCGGTGTCAAGTGTGAAATGACTGGCGGCTTGGCCAGGCCAAGGTTCCTTTTATAGTCAGTGTCCTTGTTTAAGTTTAGATTTTTGAATTTTTATGACGTCATGTGCAAGCCAAGAATCAGAGGTAAAACTGAAACCAATTGTGACTTGCTCGCACGCGTTTTCCCGCGGTTGGCACCGGCTACATGTATTTGCTTCGAGATGTGATTGGTTTATTGGATTCTCTGCGTCTGTTGTGACTGGCCAGAGTAATTACTTTGGTTTTACGACACTCGAGTGAAAACCGCACTAGTTGTGGAAACGATAAGTTATTATTTTAAAAAAGTCAGTCACGTTCCTTAGAAATATAAAAGTGCAGGTGACCGAAAGCAAACAATATTTTGGAGACCCGTTTAGGGTTAAGCCTAAAGAATACCGTTCAGAAGGACGTCGGACACCTTATTGAAACTTATATAACGGAGTAACTGGTTAGCTTTCAGTTGATGTTATGGGTAGCAGTTTATATAGTTAAATTTAGGCCTGAACAACCCGAGAAGCTAGGTAGTATAGTGGTAAGGTAGGCTATCTAAGTCTAAGCCTAGCTGAGATCACAGGTTCAATCCTGAGTGGGGGATTCTAGATTTTCTTTTTTACACTTAAAAATTTATTGAAAATAAAATTCTAAGTGTCGACATTACGTTATATAAGTCTTAATAAGGTGTCCGACGTCCTTCTGAACGGTATTCTTTAGGCACAACCCCCGTTTAGCGGGAAAGTGTTATGACAGCCAAAAGATCCATAACAATTCAATCAACTGTGCATATCTTGTTTTGAACACGTTCATCTACAATTGTTAATTGAATGGGTTAAAAGTCCACGATGACATCACACCATCCAGCCTGCTGATAAAAACACTAAAAATAACTGAACAGCTAAGAATTAGGCGATATCACGCGCGCTTTCGCGTTATAATAGCTTTATAATTCAACACATTGATAACAAAGCACAGTTTGAAGAAAAAATATCGAGGCCGATCCGTCATTTTTGCATTCTCTTGTCAAAATGCGAAATTTATCTCCATCGTTGGATAAACGTCATGTAGACATAGCGTATATCGATAACTTTTTGACCATATTTAGGCAGTGTATCGATGTGTTGAATTATAAAGATGCTTATAAGCCGATATAATGTAACTTATAGTGAATCCAATCTTTTGTGATGAGATTTTTTGCGTAATTATGACTTTGAAGTTTTGGCCGCTATGTTGGTGTACTGAAGTGATACACCAAGATGGCCGCTCCATACATTTTACTAAATTTGTCTAATACTCGTTCGCCTTTTAACTCTTGAACGAAATGCTCTGGCTCTTCAACATTTGGCCCAGATGTGTAGTTTTAAACTCTCTACAACTCCATAAACATTTTGGAATCAAAATCTGTTTTTCTAATGCTTTTGAATTTTGCTGACTCATTTTTGACATGTCGTAAGTGCAAGTCAAGAATTGGTTGATGAGAAAGTGGCGCGAAATTTTTTAGCCAATTACAAAGCGTAACAATGGAAAACCAAATCAATCGCGAAATTGCTTTCGATACTCAATTGAAAACCGCTCTATTATCTTGTTGTACAAAATTGACATCTATCCTCGCATTTCGTTCAAAGCTAAAATACTGACCTCAATTGTGACCCCTTTTATATATATTTATATATGGAAAAGAGCAAACAACAACAACAAAGATTCTTCGATGAAATTAGTATTTTGTTTCCTTGTCCAAAGAAAGGTCCACGAGATATCAGTGCTGCAAAAGGCGGTGCAGCGAACGTGTTTATCAAAGTGCGTATTTAACAACTGCGGATATTTGCGATATTCTATTTGAGGTTTCAAGCGGAAAACGAAGAGAATTGGCACGCAGTCTTCTTATAATTTATTTATGACAGTTCATCTTCCTGTGTATAAAAACTTTAATAAGTTATTTATATTTGCCATAGAATACACAGACCTTGACGTAGCCCAGAGCGCAAAGGACGGCGGTACTGAATGAAAAATGGAGAGCCAGGGCTAGGGCGAGAAAGCGTCTGACACTTCAGACGAGGAAAAGCTCGACTTTTTTCTCCTTCTCTTGGTCCCTTGTGCTTCGCTCGTTTCCGGTCGTTATCGGAGTCGAGTCGTAAGCTCGACGGAATTGCGAAAAATCCCGAAGTTTCATTTTGTAAAATATTGAAAAACAATTGATACCATGTAAAAGAACCAGTGACGAGGTTTCATTTGTATGGTCACACCATACGTCCACACTCAAAAGTTGGAACTGCACTACATGTATCCCAACCTCGTTCCCAGGGTCTCGCGTCTTCCCGCCCCCTGGAGCGAGAGAAGAGAGACCCTGGTCTGGTCTGGTCACGTGCGTCCCAAAATCTGGGATGTAACAAATAAAAGATTTGAGGGAGGGGCGGCAAAGTATGAAATTTGTTCGCTCTAGCAGAGCATTGCAAATCAAAACAAATCCAAAAAGCGTTTGGCGGCTTGCGATAAATATGAAGCGGCGGTCATCCGCAGACTTAAAAACATATCCACATCGACTGGTTTTGAGAGTGCAAGTTGCTTTAGGATCTGTAAATTAACAGTTGGGGAATTGTCACGGCGCTTGAAGATTTGTCTCAGTATTGAAAGCTAATTTTGGACTCGCTACACAATGAGTGAAAAACAATGCAGTCCAATTTTATTACTGGACGCCGCCGCTAAGCTCGGTCTCGGCAAAAAATGCTTTTGATTTATGGCATTGTTCCGAACTGGGATGAATTATCGCTACATCATTACTATTTAGCAGGCGATCTTCAAGCTTCATTCGACGGACACATTAAATTGTCGCCGTCTGTTCTCGGACGATGGCGAAGTGGAAAAATACTTTTGACATGCAGATCGACTCAACACTTTTATAACAGGAAACGAGGTAGAGAAGATAATGATAGCTTTTATTCTTCGTAGGTGAGGCATGTTGTTTTGTTCAACATTTACCAGTTCCAGTCGTTTGAATGTCTATACAAGATTTTTTACATTTCATTGTTTCATTGTATGCTTGTGAAATTATTGAACGATAACCATTTTAATCCTTGCGTATAATTCATTCGCTTTTTTTAATCGTTTGACTGAACCGTTTCCGGACATCAACCGACTCGCGCACAGCACGAGCCACTGTGAAGAAAACGAGACAAAGTTACAAACACCGTCGACCCCTCCTTAGGAATATAATTGTCCAAGAGGCACGTGACCAGACCAGACCAGGGTCTCTCTTCTCTCGCTCCAGGGGGCGGGAAGATGAGAGACCCTGGGAACGAGGTTGCATGTATCCATAATAGTATCTGGCAGTGAAGGGGTAAACGGGCCACAATCTAAAATCCTACTCAACTGATCGCTGCTCCTTCTTTATTTTTTAATATATTTTATTTCAATGAAGTGACAGAAAAGAAACCAATACCTGGATATCCACAAAGATGACGGCCTTGAAAAGAGCAAAGTATGACGAACAAATGAAAAAGATTACCTTTCCATTGCTTACATTTCTATTTACAAATTTTAACGCTTCCGCCCAAATAGATGAAAAGTTTAGGTCATTACTATTTCAATTTAAAATGAATACGTTTTCCAAAAGCTTTGGAAAACCCAGCCCAGCAATGACGGCAATTAAATGTAACGTTTCCCAGTCGTGTTGTTGCTAGAAGCTTTCTCTGTTTTATGCATATTTGAGATTGACGCATGTTTGAAGAAGCCTTTCAAGGTAAGGTAACGGATATGACTCAACTTTTGCCTATAAATACACTTATCCTAGTCTGAAGTGCCAGCCGCCTTCTCACCCTACCCCCTCTCGCCGTCACTCCCACAGGGAGAAGGGTGAGAAAGCGGCTGGCACTTCAGACTACACTTATCCAAGAAGAGAACGAGAGAGAGAATGTCTCGTCGCGTAAAAGTCATCTTGAGACAGCTATTTGCTTCTCAGATAACTTCAAACAGAAAAACTACCAATACAAATCAAGCATAAAAAGCATTGCGTACAAGGGTAACCAGTTCAATCAAAGATAGTGTGGTTAACCAATCACGGCTCGAAGCTAAAACAGACAACCCGTAAAAAGCGTGGAAAAAGTCACTTGAGCTTACTTTGCACCTGATTGGCCGTTGGAAAATAACTTCATTCTGATTGGTTTAAAGTTTGGTGCAAGCCAAATCCATTTAAAAGTTAATCTTAGCAAGTCGGGTTTTCATCAGTCTTCCAACAAAGGGCTGCAATATCAAAGCCCGCGCTAGAAGGCAAAATTACAAAATGCGGCTACCTAAATGTTAAGGATTCTAACCCTTTATAACTTATTTTGCATTGGAGGGGAGCATGTAGAAGACACAATTTCGTCCCCTAGGTCGAAGGTAGCATTTCAATAACTCTTGTTTCACCAGCACAATGTTATCTCCTACCCCACCCTACCCTACCCTTCTGAACCCATAACGATCATATACTGGACCGTAATGTAGCTCGATATATAATATTATCTTTTCCGTGTTTCTATTACATTTTTAAGTCGAGGGAATGAATGGTTCTCTCCTAGTCTACCACTACACAAGAGATTTGTAGCTTGTCCCAGGCATGGCGTGAGATTATGGGGGCGGAGCTAAAAACCGGCGCGTGAACGAGTGGGAAAACAAGAGGATAGAGAGGGTGATCCGACACTCACAATATTCTCGTTCGCACCCCATATCTGAACGCCTGGAACAGGCTAGCGATTTAGGGTGCGTTCGATTGACCCTATTCCGGAATAAGAATTATATATTCCGGATTATTCCAGAATAGCCATTCCGTCCGTAGGTCAATAAAACGATTATTCCATTTCTGGAATAAAGCCCGCGATATAACACGCAGACCCCAGACTTGTTTTTTTTTTTTTTGTAATTGATGTTTTATAACATCTCTTTCATTTCTTCGTACAAGGAAATGAGGAGAAGCGTCTCTTTCCGACTCCAGGAGTAACAACTCATTTTCTTCGCACATGGTCACCGGCGGTAGCCATTTTGTTTGTTGTTTTAAAAAAGCCGCGAGGCGAGGACAAAGTGACGTCATTATTCTGGATTATTCCAAGCATTCCGCACTTGGGAGCATTCTATGTATTCTGGAATCGGAATAGCGACTTAATCGAACGGGCATTCGGGATTACTCCGGAATAAGGTCAATCGAACGCACCCTTAATATTGTATTCTCTTTTATTTAAAATTATTGTGTCAATCTAGTTCAGTATTGTTTCTATCCTTCTGCACCGGAAGACCAGGAGAAAACCGAATGAATAGGTACCTCATTTGAAGCCGGTAGTTTTCGTTTAAGACTTTGTTGAGAAACGGATTAGTAGAATTCGCGCTTTTCAATTATTACACAATAAAAATGCCGTAAATTTTACAAGTAGCTGAAGAACGTTGGCGCGCTTTTACAGACTGTACAGCAACTCTAGTTTGTAAAATTAACTTCACTTTTCTTTGCTCGAATAATTAGCCTCGCTTTACCTCCCTTTTACAAACAAGACTTTAAACTAACTTTTGAGTCCGTCGATGAAATTCGTTATGCGAAGGTACCTAAGCAGTACTTTCTGTAATACTAGTGATACATCCCTCGACTGATTTGGAGTCAGAGACACGGAAAGTGTAGAAATCTGAAACCATTATCATATGTCGTTTGTACTATAAGGCCTTTGATTACAACTACCAGTCGCATGTATCTACTTTCTCTTTGTCGTGTAATTAGCTTTCTTCCTGATAAAATTTACACATCTGAAACTTACATACATGGTAAGAAATAACGAACAATGGGAAATAAAGAGTGAAAAAAAGAGGATTGAATTTCTTAAGATAACGTTCTTCACCGCGAAACAAGAAAGGGAAGACAAAAGAGTGCAGGACTCTGGTAGTTGTAGTCAAACCCTCGCCTCTTGAAATTGAAGTTTAAATAATTTCATAATAAGTTCAAACATTTTGTAATATTCATGTCCTGTCTTTAGAATCTTCATCACTATTGTGTTCTGTACGTTGTGTATTCTGTTCGTTTACTAAAGACGGATCGTTTGTCAACTGACCCGATTTACTGTTGTCAGTTCTAGTAGCTTCTTGATCACGCGATGAGTATTGGTCACGCGATGACTCTTGCTCACGTGATGACTGTTGATCACGCGATGAGTCTTGGTCACGCGATGACTCTTTGTCGCGCGATGAGTCTTCGTGAGGTTCGTTCATTTTAGGAACGTCTGTCACGCTACTGGGCGTTTCAGTCTGCCGTATCGAGTCTTCATTATGTTGATTAACATGCTCGCTGCAAGCATCAATAGCTATCGCTCCCTTGGTACTAGATCGTTTTCCTGTGGAAGCGCAAAACACGTACTCGTCCTCTCCAACAGCCACAACACGTGGATCATGTGGCGTGTCTTCGGTGTGATCTATTTTTCCAGTCGATGTGGCTGCGCTTCCTTCACAATTAATCACTGACTGTGTCTGTTGTTGCTCGTCCTGCAAGCTCTTGTTTCGATCTGCACTATCATTGTGTTTGTTTTCGTCTGCCGATTGAGCGTCTGTGCTTTCAGCAGACGGCGGACTATTGGACACACTGCTAGAATCGTCACTTGTCTGTGACTCTTCCCTGCTTGGTGGTTCCTTTTGTTCTTCTACAGTTTCTGTCTTAGCTGTGATCAGCAATAAAACAAAACAAAGTTATATAGAAGTTCTCTTAACCCTTTCACTCCCAAGAGTGCCAAAAATTAAAATTTAAGAAAAATTCAAAATATTAAAAAAACAAAAAAAATGGTACCATGTAAAAGTACCGCCAAAGAGGTTTCATTTGAATGGTCACACCATAGGATTTCGTCCACAGACTCAAAAGTTAGAACTACACAACATGTCTCTATTATTGACTCTGGGAGTGAAAGAGTTAATAGAATGAACACAGTATACAGTGTATCGTGAAAATAAATAAGAAAGCAACAATGACCAGTAGGTCGATAAATGAAAACCAATGCTCTTTCTCACACAAATATATATTTTTATAATAAAAAACTTGGTATGGCAGTAACGGGCTTCTCGTGTCAAGCCTTACTTTAGGTTTTCTGCAGTGCTTTTCTGTGGAACTGTTTATTACACTGTGGATCGATATGATCCTTAGTGTGACCATTCAAATGAAAGCTACAGAGCAGCAATAGGCCATTTCCGAGTTGCCTTCAGCCTCTCTATCAAAGCGAGGCTAGGTGCGAAACCTTTCATATGAAAATGAGCTTTCATTCACATGCAAATAAAACTAATTTTTATATGAAAGGTTTCGCACCTAGCCTCGCTTTGATAGAGAGGCTAAAGGTAACTCGGAAATGGCCTATTGTTTGGGTTGTACTGATTTCTGCAATTTAAATTATTGTTCTAACTTTTGAGTCTGTGGACAAAATGCTTTATTAGCGTTTTTCAAATCAAACCAGTTCTTTCAAGTGGCGCAATTTTTTTCTCGATATGACATTTTGAAGAAGGAACTGTTGGAATATTCCTAGTTTAAAGGTTGGGTGTGTGTTATTGCAAGTAATTGCATGCTTGTTAAAGATAAGTTCTTATTACCCACCTGACTTTCCAGTAGCTTTAGCAGCTAATCGCACTGTCAGTCGTTGATTAGTATCCTCTAGAGCAGCTATAGCGTTCTTTAGAATGCGGCCCTCTTCACTGAACAGAAGAACGGCCGGTATCTTAACATCATCTTTGTTATCCTCATCATTGGACATGGCAAATATTGGCTGTGTATCACTCGAGCTCCCTTCATTGTTATCTACACACAAAAACACCACACAAATATGGTTAATACACAGTAGTAAAAATCCCGAGGGGTACTTCCCGAAAATTTGGGTGGGGGTGTGTGGCACGCTTCTTGAAACCCTTACCCTATTTCAGACCAAAATATGTGATTTTCCATACCCTACTTCAGACCAACACGTACATTCTTATGCACGATCGCAGCTGACCCGGGACCCAGGAACTGCTGCGGATTGTTTAAAACATTTGGGAATAATAAAAACGGAGCTTCCTCTAAAACCCACACCCAATTCCACAATGCACAAATCATACCCTATTTCAGACCAAAAATGGTCAAAAAAAATCGATACCTTTTTTCAGACCAAAATGGCTCAAAAACCATACCCTTTGGCGCCGCACATACCTATATAGCTTATATAAGTGAGTACCCCCTTGGGGTATATTTCAGAACCATGGTTCCTCCAGACGATTATCGCAAATAACGCAATGAACCAGGTAATCAGATTTCAAGCAGGATGACACAGGACAGAGCGGGAAGTAATTTCGTGATTGCTTTGGTTTTGCATTGCTACGCATTGTGATTGGCTAAAAAATTGCGCGCCACTTTCTCAACCAATCAGAACTAAAACCAAAACCAATCGTGACTTGTTCGCACGCGTTTTCCCGCGCTTGGCGCCGGCTACCTGTATTTGCTTCGAGTTCTGATTGGTTCATTGGATTGTCTGCGTCTGATGTGATTGGCCAGAGTGATTACTTTATTTTTGGTTTTACATGTGCTACACTCAATTGAAGCCGCTCCATATTGTATAGTAACAATAAAGCAATTATTATGTAAGGTTTTAAGCAAATTAATGAGAAACTCGTCTTTTTTCGTTTGTTAATCTCACCGATAATGATGACACCAACTGCACCTGCAGCTTGAGCGTGGCGAGTCTGTTAAAACAAAACATGAATTAATCATACAGACATCCATTCCTTTAGTAAAGGAAAAACTATCTCAATAATACCATGGCCCCTTCACTCATATAGTCAGTCAAAACGTTTCAGACTTTGGATGACATCCCAAAGTGTAACCATTCAAATGAAAGCTACTGAGCAGCACCAGATCATTGAACCGTGTATGAAGTGATTCTAACTTTTGAGCCTATGAAGAAGTTTCAAATCGACGCTATTGAACAGTATTTTCCTGTGCTGCTTTTAGTTTCAATATTTTACAAAAATTAAACTATTACTAGTACTCACTCACTTACTCAGCCATTTGTCTGAGTGGCACACTACCCCTCTCTCATTAAACGAAAAACCTTTTTTCTGAGTACCTTGTCAATGAACATGCACTCGCCCCTTCCTATCACAGCAATTCTGTGCTTCAGTTCCTCGGCATTAGTGAGGGCAGAGCATGACTTAAAAGGTTCACCTATGCTGACCTCTGCACTCATCTGAAAAAGAAGGTTTAATCGTCTGTGAAAAAGAGCACTTCATAGTTTCTGAAGATCACGTAATCGTTCTAAAAAAAGAACAACACTTTATCGTCTCTCAAAAAGAATACTTGATCATCTGGGAAAGGGAACACTTGATCATTTCGAAAATGCCTCCTGTAAATAACCTGAAAAAGAACACTAGATCCTTTATCAAATGAACACTTCTTCATTTTCTTTAAAGAAGACTTAATATTTTCTGAGAAGAATACTCGATTCTTCCTGAAATGAACACTGGATAATTGCTGAAAACAATAGATTGTTTTAAAAAAGCCGGAACATGTGAGCTTTACTAAATGGTCCATAGCACCGGTCCTTTGAGTGCTTCAAAATAAATAATAAATAAATGTGAATTACAGCGGAATATTCTATGGAATTCGTGGTGTTGTTACTAACCCCCACATCTCCTCTGCTCAGATCCAAACCGAATCGTGCAGGGCAGGCATCGAGGACCACATTTCCATTGTAAGGAGCAGACATGAGCTGAACAACTCGAGGGCTTTCTTGAGGAGCTAAAATAACAATGTCATCAGTAACCGCTTTCTCCAAAGCAAACAAGCCGTTAATTGATAGTGGTTTGGAGATGGATGCATAGTGACCCTTGCATCGTTTAACTGACGACGCAACACTTGAAACCTTTCAAGTCAAACTATGAATCATGTCATGTACTTCTACCCTTCGAGTGCATGGATGAAATCCTAACGTGCAACCATTCAAATGAAAGTTACTAAGCAGTGTGGTGCTGTTTATTATGCTGTACAAGGTGGTTCTAACTTTTCAGTCCATGGATGAAATCCTAACGTATGACCATTCAAATAAAAGGTATTAAGCAGTACTTTTATGTTGCTGCTTATTATGCTGTACAAGGTGGTCCTAACTTTTGAGTCTGTGGATGAACTCCTAAAGTGTGACCATTCAAATGAAAGCTATTGAGCAGTACCAGAAACCCATAAGTGGGTTGAAACGTGCAACTGTCTCTTGTACGCTTCAAAACAAGCTTCCGATTATTCAATTTGCTGAGAAGTTGTTACAGCCATATTTGGGAAATCAAGATCAAAATATTAACCAATCAATTCGCTCGAGGGACTGAGGGGTTTCCAAATATGGTACTAAGTAAAAAATGAATATTCGGAAGCTGTGAATGCGTGTTACACGTTTCAACCCACTTATGGGTTTCTGGCAGTACCTATCTGCTGTGCTGTTTATTATGCTGTACAAGGTGGTTCTAACTTTTGAGTCTGTGGATGAAATCCTAAAGTTTGACCATTCAAATGGAAGCTACTGAGCAGTACTTTCCTGTGGTACTGTTTATTATGCTGTACAAGGTGGTTCTAGCTTTTGAGTCTGTGGATGAAATCCTAAAGTTTGACCATTCAAATGGAAGCTACTGAGCAGTACTTTCCTGTGGTACTGTTTATTATGCTGTACAAGGTGGTTCTAGCTTTTGAGTCTGTGGATGAAATCCTAAAGTTTGACCATTCAAATGGAAGCTACTGAGCAGTACTTTCCTGTGGTGCTGTTTATTATGCTGTGCAAGGTGGTTCTAGCTTCTGAGTCTGTGGATGAAATCTTAAAATTTGACCATTCAAATGAAAGCTACTGAGCAGTACTTTCCTGTGGTGTTGTTTATTATGCTGTACAAGGTGGTTCTAGCTTTTGAGTCTGTGGATGAAATCCTAAAGTGTGACCATACAAATTAAAGCTATTGAGCAGTACCTATCTGCTGTGCTGTTTATTATGCTGTACAAGGTGGTTCTAACCTTTGAGTCTGTGAATAAAATTCTAAAATGTGACCATCAAATTAAAGCTACCGAGCAGTACATTTGTGTGGTACTGTTTACTATGCTGTACAAGGTGGTTCTAACATTTTAATCTGTGGAAATGAAAGCAACAGAGCAGTCTGTGGTACTGATTATTATTCTTTACAAGGTGGTTCTAATGCTGCAAGGTGCATTGTTTTTGTTCTGTTGTTTAACACATCATATACCTGATTCATCGTTGCGACGTTTTGCCAGCTCAATCATTTCTTGCATAAACTTGATGCCATCCTCTGCATGATCTTGTGTCTGAGCCTGTTCATGTACGTATGAAACAAAACCTGCTTAGTTGCACAGCAGTTAACAAACAGTTCGTATTTCCTTTTGTGATACCACCAAATGTGTGTAAACAGATAAGCTTAGGCATAAATGAGGCACATGCTACCACTCCAAAAATATATAAATATTTATTAAATTGACCCTTGGTAATTTCACCCCTTCAGGTATATACATGTATGTGGGGCCACACATAAATTTGTCCCAGGGATCCTTAATCCATCCCTGTATATTTAAACTGCCCACCATGCAGAAAGTCGAAGTATGCGAGAAAAGAACACCCACTACTCTGTCACAGTCTTTTCTCGCACCTGTCATCTTTGTTAATCCCTCTAAAGCAAACACTCAGTCTCTCACTGAACACTGTCCACAGTTTACGCAGTGGTGTTGTGGTCTAGCGCTTTGGACTGCAGATCTGATGGTCAGTAGTTCAAGGCCTGGTCTCGGCCGTCGAGTTGCTTCCTTAAACAAGCAACTTTACTCCACATTGTCTCTGTCTACCCAGGTATAAATGGTTATCAGTGACAAAATGCTGGGGGTAACCCTGTGATGGACAAGCAACCCATCCATGGGGGGGGGGGGAGTAACAACAATACTCCTAGTTGCTTCATGTTATGAAAACTGGGTTAAGCTTCGACCAAGTGGCCCAACAGTGGCTCGTGAGCCCAAGTGGCCCAACAGTGGCTCGTGAGCGGCTTTACCTGTTTTGGTTAGTTAGAAGGCTTGGAACTCAAAGGCTTCGATTTTATTATGTTAGACAAGTGTTAGGGTCAGTTTATATTAAAAATAATAAGACTTGATAAAGTTTTTGAAATTGTTACTGTTGTTATTATTGTTTTACAGCTGAAGTGTCTAATGAGCGATGTGTGATGATTAGGCTCATTAATAAAGTTAAACTTACAATGAAAATGGTGTCCCATCTTTTGTTGGGTGCATCACTGATGGCCTAATATGAATTGTAGAGTGAACGTTTTGTCATGCTTGGTTCAGAGTTTGTTCAAGCAGATTTAATGGAATATACAGTGGAACAGGGTGGTCATTATGGAAATTATGGCTTCTGTAACAGACCTTGTTCATCTTTGTTCTTTGAGGCAATTTATGATATAATTATTGTCTGTTAGTTTTAATTTGTAATGATTTTTAACAACACAATTCTTCTTTTAACATCCTTTAAATTCTCTTACTGTTTGGTTTTAATGAAGAATGTTTAGTTTGTTTTTTAATAAAACTGATTATGCTGCACTCTATTTTTGAGGTTATTTTTAACACAAAAACTTCTTAAACTGCATGTATGTTAAACAGTCCACTTTGAAAGATTAATCATGATGCCTGTTTTATTACAGAGAATGTGATCATCACAGTTTTATAGAAACTGAGGAGTAGCAATTAAAGCCAGGAAAAAATTATTTTTCAGTCATGGACAGGATGTGGACTCATGACCTTTGTGATTCCAATGCAAATGCTCTACCACTATTAAAAGCTAGAAGGCCACATGGGAGCTTAGTCAATTACAAGTTCTATTATACCCATGAAATGATGAATATTTACCTGTTTTATTACAATGCATGCCTATTTGGTTGCTGATTCGACTTAGAATTAAGAATTTTTAAATTTATCACACTAAAACTGTACCAGTGGAGACCCCATTGGGAACTATCAATCTGAAGGTTGGTGGTTCAAAATACAGTCTCTGCCTTCCTGTTGTGTTCTTTAGACAAGATAATTTACTCAGCATTGTCTCTCTCCACCCAAGTAAATCAGTTGGTATTGTGGGGGTAATTCAAATTTGGTATCAACTGAGTCAATTTAGCTACCATAAAGTGTTTTAACCCAATAGTGATCAGCTTCAAATTTCTCCTTGTTATGTCAATGCATGATCGAGCAAACAGATCATGAGAATTAAGAAAACAGAATTTGTCAGTTGACACAGCCCTTCACCAGAGTGAATGGATTCACTGTGACTAAGGGCCTACACTCAAAATGTCATCATTTAAAACCAAATTTTAGTGTTTCACTCCTCCCTTTATTATTCCGGGTATTTAAACTTGTGATAGACTAGCACCATTTCAGGGGGGTGCATTAAGCCATAATCCTGGTTACTTCATGCAACTGAACCAGAGGTATGTGACATGGTTATGCACCACAAGGCTTATAAAGGACGACACCTGACCCTTTCACTCCCAGAGGCTATGGAGGCATGTAGTGTAGTTCTAACTTTTAAGTCTATCAATGAAATCTTATGGTGTGACCATTCAAATGAAACCTCTTCGGCAGTACTTTTGCATGGTATCATTTGTTTGTTTGTTTTTTTTCAATATTTTGCAAAATTAAATTTGAGATTTTTTAAATTTTGATGTTTGGCACTCTTAGGAGTGAAAGGGTTAAAGTATGAGTTGTAGACAGAGGCAACACATCAAAAGTTACAACAGTAAAAGCTTAATTATTCTAAAAGTAACAACCCTTGTAAATTCTTTTGGAATTTAACAGTGACAGGTGAAACAGGGAGTGTTCTAAGCTAAAATGTAGGTCATCTTACCGATGAGGCAGTTTGCATGAGCTGTATTCTACCATCCTTTGTGTGGACCACAGTGATACCCATGGACTTCAAAATCGTCACATGCTCCTGATTACCAGGCACAAACTGTTCAGCTCTCAGCCGCGGAGGCCTGCCAATAAACAAGAAAACAATGTTATTAACAGTAAAAAAAACATTCAAATAATACTGAGCAGCTGTGCTTATAAAGTTGTGTTGATATTATTGAACTACCTTAAATGTGTAACTAAAACAATCACTTAAAAAAAAAAAACAATTCAGACAAGTTCTGAGGATGTCTAAAGAAATAAGTAAATAGAATTTAACCTTTACTTGAACACAGACATGTTAACAACTGTGCTTGCATTGGTACATGTATTAACAGTGTGTTCAATAGCTAAAAATGTTTATTTTAATAGATACAGTACACCTTAAGATTTCATCCACAGAACACACTTTGAACAACTTAACAAACAGCACAAGAGGAAAGTACTGCTCAACACATTTAATTTCAATGGTCACAATTTAGAATTTCACCCACAGACTCAAAAGGCTTACACACTGTAGTTAGAAACAATGTACTGTATGCTGTATGCTCTTGAAAGAAGGAAAAAAAGCCCTGGAAAAAAAAGAGTCTTACTAGTGGATAGATTTGACTCACTTGTTATTGCTGAATGCAAAGGCTTGCTTTTTGTTAGGACAGCTTCCTTCTGCTTGAGCACGACTGTTTTGTCGCACCTGCTGAGCAAACTTGGCAGTTGAACCTTGATTGTGTTGTGTTATAGGGCAAGTATATTCATGCTCATTGTCTGGGCTCAGGGTCATGTTATACTTCAACTCCTGTAAACAAAACAGATATCAAGAGATTAAATAAAGAATAAATAACACAGACAGCCAACAGCTGTGGGATCTTAGTACACTGAACTGCAATGGTAACATGTCTTGTTCCAGAAAATATCAATACCTCCAGCATTGAAGATTTTTTTGGTTTAAATCCCCCAAGCCCCCAAGCCCCACACCTCTGGAAATTCCAGCTTGGCTTCAAACTTCCCTTTAAAACTTTGGCTTTTGTAGCCAGAATGTTTAATTTCAAGTTGTGAGGATTTGAAAATCATACTGACAGCTTGAAAGGGGGCAGGGGATACAACTTCATGTAGATGAACCTAAGTTGAAAGTATGATTTTAAATCCTCACAACTTCAGAGATGCCAACCTCTGGAGATTAAAAATAGGGAGTTTTTTGGGGGCGGTGAAAATCCCTCCCCGCCCCACCCCTCCCAAGGTGTGAATCAAGCAACATAGTCACAAGCGTCAAGGAGGGTCCGGAAAATTTTTTTGGCTTTACCCTCTAAAGGTACCATTTTCTGCGTTCCTGAGACCTGAAAGGCTTTTGTGAAACTAAGATATGATGAGAGACCACATTTTTTTTATTTTGGGAAAATTTGGGTTAAAATCTTAGTTTATTGTAGAGAAAAGATCCAAAGTCGCTTTTATCCGGGAGATATGGTGACCCGTACGGGAGACCGGGAGATCTGTTCCCTATCCGTGAGACTCCCGGATGATCCAGGAGAGTTGGCATACATGTAAGTACAACTTAAGGAATAAACTTGAAACAAAGCATTCTGGATACAAGGGGTTAAAATCATAGCAGGGCAGGGGAGGGTTGGCATCTTTCTGTATCGTACCAATAAACAAAACGGAAATAACTATTATCTTTAATCTAACCTGTGAAGCTGATGCATTCACAGCCATAGTTGACAAGCTAAGTGGCAGGAGATGAGCCTCAGTTGTGAAAATAAACTGGTTTAAATTGAACACCAGGTCTTCCTTTTCAGAAAACAGTAGATACAAGTACTTGAATGTCTCTGCTAAAACAAATGAATCCATCCTAAAAAAAAAACAAGGTCAAAATAAGAATACAAATTTGACAATTCACCTTTTTTCACAGATGTCACCCACTTCCATGATTCTTAGCATTAAAATGATGAAGAAAATAAATATAATAGGAAGTTCAAGTATACATGTTATCAGTGAGAGTTCAATTCACATGATGCTGTCAAAGGCTTTTATTTTATTTTGTACATCACTGGAGAAATTTTAATGTCCACACTGCCAATTGGACTAACAATGTTTTTAACTGCTCATTCTCACTCTAGCTGAATAGCATTGGTCAAAATATAAATTTATTCCTTGAAAAAAATTCAGAAATAAATCTAAACACCAAACTCATTGGTTGGCTGTGCTCACTCACTCTTCTTTTGATACTGCTCAAATTGTGAACAGAAGCTTTTTTGTGAAGTACAGTGTAATCTCTATGTACTCCAGTCAGACACCTTTGTTGCCTTTATTTTACAGCTTCAGTGTTGAGAAAATACAGCTAGAGCATCAGCAAATTCTCCACTATTTATCAATCAGAATTTTCAGTTTGAAATTTAAAAAAGAAATATAATTTGATAGAAAATTGTTCACTCTACCTGTCTTCATGACTCAGTGTCCTGACATCTCTAAGAGCAGCAAAACCACAGGGTACCCTGGCATGTTCGTTGATCTTTTCTACTATGTGTTTACCAACCTCAAGGTAATATGGGTCTCCTGTGGCCTGGAAAAGAAAAAAGAATTAAATTTCAAATACTTCATTCAAACACAACACTTTCCTCCACAGTCATACATTTTAGAGGGAAATAAATAAATACATAAAGAAATAAAAACATACATTTACATGTACATGCAAGTCTGTGATGGCATGAACTGTAGTCAAATAAGGACATTAATTTCTATAAAGATTCTACAAAATTAATGTACATGTACATCGAAAATGAGTGGTTGAAGTACATGTACTGTTCATCATATAACATTATGTAATTCATATTAACCTCGTATACTTCTAGTTTAGTTGCACACCTCAAAAAGGAAGTAAGTGCTTTCCACAAGCTCAGGTCTGAGAGGATGCTGGCCCCAGTGAACCTCAAAGTCTGTTGTGAAAGCCTGTCAAAATGACATTGAAATTGTGCTAATTAGTACACAAACCAATCAAACTACCAGGAGCATCATACATTATAAGGCACATAAAATGTTAATAATGATTGCATAAAAATTATATACATGTATTAAAGCAAGGCTGCAAGACAAATGTCCGGTAAATTTGGCATTTTAACTGGAAAAAGCTTAACCTGGCCTGACAGACGGACTGGGTAGTTATGCTTCAATTAAATTCAGACAGAAAATCTTTTCTCTTTGAAAAACATGGCAAACTTTCCATAGTTAGGTTTGCACACCAGGCACTTTTCTGTAAAGATAAACCATGTGGAACAAAATTGACTGACCAGAATGACTTCTTGTCAGGTCAATATTGTCCCTGGAATGAGAAATGACTTGCTTAAAAAAGAAAATTATTTGCAGGCTTGTAATAAAGTGTGTGTAACTATGTCTAAACTGTAGTAGAGATGACCAGTATATGATTACAAAATACACACACACAGAATTTAAAACCAGGAGTGCTCACAGATGACATCCTGAAAGTCACAAATTTAAAAGCCTAAAGCTATACACTGTAGCAAGAAACATTATCCAACAAACATCTGTGCATATTGTGCCCACATTTGTTGGTCAGTTATTGGCAAAAACAATTCTATTAATATCTATGGGGATAGATGCTGACTAGCTGACCAACACAATACTTCAGGAACTGTGATCTTCATTGCATTTGAAAAACCCTGTGTGAGTGGGAAAGATACATTTACTGTAGATGTAATACTGTACCTCTGGCAGAAATGTATGTTTCTTGGACACCTCATAAAGCATCTGATGAGTTTCAATTGCTTTCTTTAAGTCACCTTTCAGCACCTGCAGGATGTAAAGTGCAAAAACAATTACTGACTTGTAAGGTACATGTTTACAAAATATCCTGAACTGGGACAGAAAGAGGGTATCAAACAGCTTGGTCTATGTATGAGCTTGAATGTTCACTGAAACAGCAATTTTATACCATACATCTAAATTTCTTAGTAAAGTTTTCCTTGTATCACACTGAATACTTGAGGGGCTGGGGACACAAAAAACCACCCTGTAATAACGGAAGTTAATTAATATGTTTTTCAAAGTAAAAGAGATCCAACTGGACCAAAATATCCACATCTCCCAAAAATATATATTTGTAATGTTTACTACAAGAGCGGGAGTGTTGTATCAGCCTATACAATCACGAGGCGCAGCCGAGTGGATGTATAGTGCCGATACAACACGGACGCGAATGTAGTAAACAACTCGTGAAATTCACATTCCAGATACAACTCACTAGTGTTGTATTTAATTTACATTCCAGATACAACTCACTAGTGAGTTGTATCTGATTTACAGGGTAACCATGTGATTGGAATGGCTCATTTCTATTTGTTAGTACCCTTATGAATTATTAATGAATTTTACAATATAATATACTGTGGCCTGAACAGTCATATGGGGGGTGGGGGGAGGCCCTACATGATCTTTTGGCCTGGTTGGTTCTCTGCATGAAATCCATAAATATAAACATCAACTTTCTTAAACACATCTTTCCTTCTTGTTCAAAATTCAAGCATGTTTATTGATGTTAAAAAGGCAAAAATAAAAACTTTCGAAATAAAGTCGAGCCGCCTTAATACGGACACTAAAGAAACAGACCAAAGTGTCCATATTATAGAGGTGTCTGTATTATAGAGGTGTCCATATGATGGAGGTGTCCGTATTATAGAGGTGTCCATATGATGGAGGTGTCCTTATTATGGAGGTGTCCATATTATACAGGTAGGGGTTGTTTGAATTTTCATATCTTTGGACCAAGAGAACTGTCCGTAATAGAGAGGTGTCCGTAATAGAGAGGTGTCCGTAATAGAAAGGTGTCCGTAATAGAGAGGTGTCCGTATTGTAGAGGTGCCCATATTATACAGGTAAGGATTGTATGAATTTTCTTATCTTGGGACCAAGAGAACTGTCTGTAATAGAGAGGTGTCCGTATTATTGAGGTGTCCTTATTATTGAGGTGTCCATATTGTAGAGGTGTCCGTATTTTACAGGTAGGGATTGTACGAATTTTATATCTTAGGACCAAGTGAACTGTCCATAATAGAGAGGTGTCCATGTTATTGAGGTGTCCGTATTATTGAGGTGTCCTTATTACTGAGGTGCCTGTAAGGAGAGGTTGGACTGTAAGTGCCCTGGGTAGTTGTTCAAGGAAATATGGTAAATGCTGAAGATCTTACTTGAAGTCCTGGCCAGAAAGCTTGCAATGCATCCATATAGGCATGAGCTGTTCTGTCTGGTTGATGCATCTGAACACTCAGGAATAATGGGCCTTGATTCATGTACTGCATTATGGACTTGTAGTGCTGTTTAAAAATACCATACAAAATATGGTTGCATTTGAAAACTTATTCTGCATTGCAATAATTAATTATTATTAAACATATATGAATGAAATCATTGCATGTCAACTGCAGACTGACGTGGATTAAAAAAAATAAAACATTCCAACCGATCATCGCAGTTTAGGTATACATAAGCATCAACAAAATATGGTGCAATAAGCATGTAAGCCTGAAAGAAAAAAATCATGCTTCCAAAGGAAGTCAATTTAAATTTCTGCAATTAATGCCTTGAACTTATATGTGTACAACTTTGAAAACAAAAACCTCAAGTTTCTCGAATTTTAATGCTGCCTAATTCAATTAATAAAATGCTTCTTCATTAATAATTTTACAGTGTACACCTACTACAAACATTGTTACCACAAAATTCAGAAGACAAAATGAACACCTTACCCTGTTAAACCTTTCCAAGTAGTTCTCATCTCCAAATAGTATGTAGGCTTTCAAACAATACTCGTAGTATGAATCAATACCAGCACCAACACTACTGTCTGTTGATGGCAAAGATGAAAGAGTACTTTAAAGGGGCTATGTCACCATTTTGAGCGTTACTTTAAAAAGCCAAAATACATCTTTATATCAGTGAAATTCCAAAACTAAGAATCCAGTTTTGTTTAAAATTATTCTACTAGTGCTCTAAAAGTAAAAATAAATGTCTTGGGCTGCAGATGGCCAGGATGGAAATGGATTGTATCTTGAAAAAATTGGCCCAATTTTTTCAAGTTTATCGGTTGTCTTAGAAAATTCGTTAAAACTCCGATTATGGTTTATTTTCTCTGCTAAAATTCACTTGATATCTTCCTGTTAGTGTTCTTTAAGCATTTCGTGTACGACAAAGGTACTTAGTTTTAATTTGGGACGGTTTTGACCCGAAAACCTCAAAATCACCATGACATAGCTCCTTTAATAATGAAAGAAATCATCATGAAACACATAACAAGAATATTTTGACCTTTGAGAAATTTCTCAGTGGTGTCATCACCCTTTCAATATGAGATAAGGAAATATATTTATCGGAGACTAACAAAAAGTTGTAAAAGCTCATTTTAAAAAATCCCAATATGATTAGTACATGTACCATTGTACAGTGTACATGTACATGTTATGAATAAATGCAAGTAAAATATCTGTACAGGCAGTTGAAAAAATTCATGGTATTTGACAAGTATTATAGAACTTGCCATTTTAAAAGACAATGCCTAAATCTAATCACAACATACATGTATCATTATATATTGTTTTCTTTCAAAAGAAACTGTCAATAAAACATCTAAAGTGATAATCAAATGTTGTATATTGTACATATCGTACAGTATTGACACATACTGCTCAAATGTGCATTCCCACAGTTTAAAAATACTGTACATACTAGTAAACCAAAAACTACACTAAACCTTACAGTGTTCATGAAGTATAAATTACAAATTAAACTAGCTCATTATCACAGTATGTCAGAAATGACAAGTACCAATTTTATTTTGATTTACCTCTGCGAACCCAGTCTCCATTGTGAATATTAATAACTGTACCAACCAAATCACTGTGACGGCTTCGATAGATCCAGATTGCCTCCATAGCTTTCTGGGCCTTCTCCTGGTAAAACAAATTTATAATTCAAAATGAAAATGAATAATTAAGTTAATAATAATTTATAACATGGAGTGGTTTTCAATTGAGTATCAAAAGTAATTTTGCAATGCTCTGGTTTTGCTGGATGTATGCTTTGTGATTGGCTAAAAAATCTCATGCCATTTTCTCAACCAATCAAAAGAAAAATCCACTTGACTTACAGTATATGTACATGTACATGCATTTTCCCACACTTGGCAGCTGCCTGTATTTGCTTGGAGTTCTGATTGGTTCATTGGATTGTCTACATCTGTTGTGATTGGCCAGAGTGATTACTTTCGTTTTGGTTTGATGACACTCAATTGAAAACTGCTCTATGCACTGTTACATTGATTACTTTTAAGTTTTGCACAACACAGTTTCATACAGTCGATACTGCATTTTCATGGGTTGTATGGTTTCACTAGGTAATGTCAGGGTAAAGCTATAAAAGGGACTGCTTTCTTTCTGTTTCAAAATGGTTAATTCTCAGTAATAAGGCCCTGTTAGGATACATTCCGACAAGAGGCTTCAAAACAGAAACATCAGCAAAGTGGAGTGACAATGTACAACAAGACAATTCTCAGTGAACTTGCGAACATGCGTCGTGGACGTGCACTTAACTCTGATAGTGACAAGCGAATCTAGTGAAATTGTAAAATGTCAAGGTTTGAAATTCAGACAAGAGACATTACCGGTACATGCCTGTAACAGAGTTTCAGTAATCAAAGATTGATTCATTCCATAACGTCGAATGCAAAAAAGTATACATGTACCTCAAATATTGGATCTCCAGTGACTCTGGTTAGAGCACCAAACTCCATAATCATGGTACCAGCACAAGCCGTACAAGTGTCTGACTCACTGCCTGTATTTGATGATGGGTGGTGAATTCCATACTTCAGGTTTACCTAATGATCAATTAATGTTGACATATTATATACCAGTACATGTATTTAGCTATTCCTGTATAGTGGAGAAACCACATGATCATAACAACGTTACTCTAATCTCAAGTGCTTTGGATTAAACCAATGTAAAATATTTCAGGTATATGATAGAACTACAGGAGTAGTCCAAAGTACCATGTAGTCCAAGGCCTGTTTCCCAAAAGTTCTAAAAAATTCCCAGGGCCAGGTTATATATTAAGCTACAAGTATATGGGTATGTGCCACTGCAAAAGATATGGTTTTTGAACAGTTTAATCTGGGATAGGGTTGAGAAATCAGAGAGCTATGGTCTTTGTATCATTTGAAAACTCGGACACTGATCAGTGGTATGAAGTTACAGTTTCTGGAAAATAGCTATTCTGTGATAGGGACTTATAGAAGTCAATGAAAAATTTTTCGATTGACAATCAAATACTTCAGTTTTTTGTGCTCCGTTGATTCCACATATGACAGTAGAATTTCAGCCGCCATCTTGGATCATGTAACTGACCATGTGGATTGTGGGTTCCTGTTATTCATAGACTACGAGCAGTCTCTCTTTTCCAGCTTAGTCCGTCGAGCGAGAAACGAAAAAACATTAGCGAGCGGATAATGGTCACGTGAAACAGGGGGCGAGGCAGGCGCGCAGGAAAAGAGAGACTACAGACTAAGCCCAGGCGTTTGAATTATGAGTTGCTCTTACAACTCAAAAATCTGATTGGCTCTTAATCGAAGATCTGTCAACAAGCGGTAACGCCGCATTGACGAGTTGTCAACACTCGAGATCAATGTCATGGCTTCGACTAAAAGATTCTAAGATCCAAGTCTTATGCGATAGTAACGGTCTATATTGGAATAGTGGCATCTTGCAATTATTGTTTTTAGCTCCTCGGAGAGTTTATTCTGCGTTTAAGTTGATGTGTTTCTCAGAGCTAGGCAGTATTTCCATTGTCAGAAGCATCACGTCATTGCATCCGGTTTGAAATATTTGAATCTTCAGAATGATAGCTGTTTAGTAATTCTTACAGATGCAAGTGGTCTTTTTTTGTACACTCTTTAAGGTTCCTTTGATGGTCTACCTCTAATGGCTTTTTTCGGAGTAATGTTCGAATAACTCATATCTTTCGCAGCATTTTACTCTCTTTGCGCTAAGAGGGATTTGATTTTGGGTTAGATCTCCCGCATTGCGATGACATGTATATTGACAGGATGTCAAGAGAAGTAAATCCGATACCGAAAAATCACTCGACCATGAAAGTGCATTCGCCTGGGCTTAGTCTGTAGTCTCTCTTTTCCTACATGCCTGCCTCACCCCGTTTCGCGTGACCAGTATCCGCTAACTACTGTTTTTTCGTTTCTCGCTCGACGGACTAAGCTAGGAAAGAGAGACTGCTCGTAGTCTATGTTATTCATTCCTTGTGGTTTTTGTTTTGTTTTCAAAAACAAAATGATGGACCGTGATTAACTCAGACCCCCTTAAGTTCCTGCAAGGCCGCTATTTATCAGGCAGGATAAGGCAAAATACTGGTAAAAACACTGATGATATTAATTTTGGTTAACCAGGAACTCACCCTTGGGTAAGGAATTCCAGTGGAGGTGTTAAAGGCTGGAAGCAGACGATACCCGATCTCCTTTGCCATGGCAACCAATTCATTGTTATACCACAACATGCCTTTTCCAGTGTTCTTCAATGCTATTGCAGCAAAATGCCCACCGAGAAGGCCCCTGTAAAAACATGACAGACACATTGACTTGATTGTACATGTGTACAGCATTGCTCAGTACAGTGACACTACATCTGATTAAGTACATGTACCACCACCAACAGGCCTTAAGTAATGATCCCCATAAGAAGGAAAGTGCAACAACAGTGCACGATGGAATGTCAACTTCTTTCATTGTTACAACTAGTGATCTCATTGGCCTAGACTTACATGTATAGACCGCTAAAAAGTTCGGTTTCAAGGAGCATTTTTTTTATTTTTTAAAGGTTTCATGTAATTTAAAACCCAATCGCAAAACATGCAAATTTTTAAAGAAATTGTATTTGAGGAACTTCATCAAATAAGCAAAATTACATGTATTCGCTATTGTCTTCTGCTATTTTGATTGGTTAAGCACGAACATTTCCTAAAATTTATCTGACGCAAATGGATATCCTTTACTTTTATACTGAAATATAATTATAAACCATTAGCTCCTCCCTGGCCTATTCTTGAAATCAAAGACATTCTATGTGAGAAAGAGCCAATGCCGCAGAACAATGAAGTTTACTGTAGTTCTTATGTGGGGCATTATTTAAAAATAACACGTACCAAGAGGATGGTCAGATTGAAGGGTTTTCGGATTACAATGTAAAAAAATGACTGTGTGAGCCTTTGTTTGGGTCTAAAATGTTACACAATACATTCAGGCATATACTTTCCTAATTCTTTCAATTGAAGCTTTTTGCTCAATAAATACTCTTAATCTGGATTTGAAGATTTCTACATGTTTTCCCAAACTGACACTATACCCTTCAATTGAGCTTATTTGGAGCAATTTTGTTCTTAACCCTAAATGTGGCCAATAAGCACAGTTTTCAACCAAGCCCCTTTAATTAAAAGAGTTCTCACTTACCCTAAAACTCTTATATTGGTTTCAAACACTGAAACAACCACATCATTGTCAAATGAGACATCCTTGATAACTAGTCTAACTGCTTTTTCAAACTCTTTGATATCTCCTAAAACCTTAAAACAAAAAATACAGTGCATTAATTTTAATACTGCATCAACGTGAAACCAAAATTTAGAGAATTGCAAAACTTAAGATTTAATGGATATGCTGTGGTTCAAAATTTTCTTTGGTTTGCAATTTTCAAATCAGTTCAATTTTTGTTTTCCTTTGTCTCAGATAATGATAATAAATTTATCTGAGACAAAGGAGAATAAAAACTAATCTGGTATGAAAATTTTAAAACCAAATAAAAATTTGAACTACAACAGATATGCTGAATATTATAACTTACTGCTAATGTATCCAGTGTGTCAACTAGTGTCAAGGAAAACCTAATAATAGAAACAAATACATTTAACTTTTAATGTAACAACACCTTTGGGACCACAATTAATTCTGATGTCTGTAATACACAGTCTGAAATTCATTCAACTCCTGCTACACAAATGGCATTTTTGAGCCAAGAAACATGTAAGAGTAAACAAGTCAAAACATTCTGTGCTTTCACAAAAAAAGACACTCGTCAGATACATTTGGCTACTCAAAGGCTCCTGTGAGCCAACCTGTGAATAAAAAATGCTCTACACATCGCTGGCTCATATTTTAGCTACCCTTCCTTACAATCAAAGGCTCCTCAGTGAGCCAACTTGTGAAAACACCTTAAATGAAACATTCTAAACCAATATGTGCAGAGGCTATAAGTATGACCCGAGTACAGTACTTCAGTATTTATTTTGTGAATAGAAAATAAGTTCTGTAATAATGGAGTATCAAAAAAACACAATTTGAGAGTGAACGTTTTCAAAATTCAACATAGGCTGTTTATGCCTCCAGCCCGTTAATTCCTGTCTGTGTAGAGAGGTGCCATTTAAGAAGCCAACTGGGTCGCGTTAACTTATCAAATGTAACTATTTCTATACAAGTGCAACATTGTAAGTGCATATGTATGTGGCAGTAACTCACTTTCCAAGGGCATCATCCACATCTCCCCGGCTTGTGTCCACACCTCTCACACGGCCCTTACAGCTAAGGGGCATAAGCTCATCAGCTGGATAGGCATGGTCCTAAGAGGAACAACAAAAACTACTGTAACATTAAATTTTATACCGACATAATCATCTTTCTGTGAAAAAATCCTTTCTGGCATGACATGCCGAGTATGTAAAATATGAGCATGTACATGATGCATACACTGTACTATTACATGTAAATGCATGTACTACAAACCCTACTAATAAAAAAGGATCAAGCCTACAATAGCCTATTAAGACTGCATAAGAATTTTAAGCCATGATACTTATAGTTTTCAGGGCTTTATAATAATAATAATATATCCTTTATTTACCCTCGGCAGTGTTAATAGCACAAGTGCTAGTGGGACCGAGCAATTCAAATTAAACATAACATTTTAAAAATCCCAACTGGCAGGAGGCTAACCAGTTGGCTATTTTACAAGCATGGCCGAGGAGTTGAACTCGGGTCTACCGTGGAACAACTTCATCTAGTAGTCAGAGTGGGACTTGAACCCAGGACCTCCAGATTTCAAGTCCGGCACCCTAACCACTCGACCACGCTGCCTCCTCCTGTGCTTTATGCTCTATGATAATAAATTGCATAGCGCCATACAAGAATTGCATTGTGCACAATGTGATTCATGTTCAGGTGGTAACATTATTGGCAGAACTGTATGCTCTAGTCAGTGAAAGCCTTTAACACTGCACAGTTTGATTCACCACAACTATACAATAGCTATAGCTGTACATTAGTACTATTCCTATAGCTCCAATTTACATCGTTCAAAGACGTGGAACATGAAAGGCTGGTTTTGGCACAATGGCTAGAAACCACAGCTTTACTTTTACTAGCACAAGACTGCTCCAGGAATAATCATAGAGAGCCCAATCAGTCCCAACTACAGTAAGACTAATAGAGTGCCAAGCACCCATGCACAAAGAGTTAAGGTGGTCAAGAATGGTTACATGTTTGGAAAACCTGAGCTCTGAACCCACAAACAACATACCAAAGGTGTTTTTGTCTGGGGTTGGGGGTCCAGGGGGGCAGTTAAAGTTTATAACCTAGTTTGTTTCATTAATTAAAAATGAATCATTAACTCATTATCTAGCTATCTAAATGAACATACATGTAGCTATGCATATAACTGTGGAAAGGATCTCGAAATTGAGTAGCACACCACAAAAGGGCAGTGTTCTACAATGTCAAGCTCATTTTATGCTATTCTTACCATAAACTATAGGTTGGACCTAATTTTTGTGTTGTTTAAATGTAAATGTATTTGCAAAGATAGTTTTTTTGTTCTTACACCCTTAAATCAGCCATAAACCTTCTCATTAACAATAATATTATTATTATTTGTACAGAGCATAGTTATGTTATAAATTGAATACCTCAACCATTGATCAGCAAGTAAAAAAGTGAAATTTAATGACACCAAACTGTAAACTAGAAAATTAAAGCCATCATTTATTACCAGTAATACATTTACATTTAAATATGGATTATGATTTTGAAGAGCCGTGATAAAGAGAATCTGTTATTAACTAATGCGCAAGTTCTAAAGATACAACTGACCATTGCTGACAATAAGAAAGCTGTAATAATACAGCTTTCTTATTTGATGGAAATTATACAAAATAGTGTGGACATAAATTTGCCACAGCCTACCTTTAGTACAACTGACCAAACAATATCTACATTGCATTTAATCACTCTCCTAAATCACATAGCAACAACAATCCTTGACAGGAATTCAAGACACTCCCTGCTACATTCAGACAGCAATCAGAAACACAACAAGCCCTTTTGTCAAAGTGAAGGACTAACGCTCAAAACGTCAGTTTTTCAATCTCTTTATGGTGGCCAATTTACCTTGAGTTATCAACTCAGTGGGTAAAACCAAATTTTCCCACTTCACTACCCCACTGAAGCAGTACGATAACCACAGTTTCTTTAGAAACTAACCCCTTTACAACATACCTACTGTAGCCATGATTATGGTGTATGTATACTTCTTTTACAACTTTTTTTATATCAAATTCAAGTAGAAGACTACTCTGCAATGGACTATAGACAAACTAAACAAATTGGAACAACTGCAAAGCAGTTTAAAACGGCACAAATAATCTTTTTTTTTTTCAAGTGACC
>JAJLRJ010000003.1:38445945-38460945 GCA_024195265.1 Dendrophyllia cribrosa | reverse complement strand
CCCAGCTAGAGGTAAATATGTTTTTGTTTGATTTAGTACATACTTAAATTTATACGCAAAAATGCACCCAGACATGCGTTAAGGTGGTCAGACATGAGGGGTCATGTAGCAGGGACATGTCGCAGCGACATGTTGCAACGACAAAAATTTGTGTAGTACACACTGAAGGACATGTAGCAGGGAGTGTAGTGGGGACATGTAGCAGGGAAAAAACATAGCGCTTGCACACCACGTGAAAATGTCGCGGGGAAATGTCTAAGGGATATGTTGCAGCGACACGTCCCCTCGTGTGAACTGATACTATCATAATTGCGCAACACCAATCTTGGGGATATATTGTCCCCGCGACATGTCTCACGGAGTTCAACTTGTTGAACTTCATGGGACACGTCGCGGGGACAAAATGTCCCCACATTTGGTGTTGCACAATTATGATAGTATCAGTTCACACGAGGGGACGTGTCGCTGCAACATATCCCTGAGACAAGTCCCCGCGACATTTTCATGTGGTGTACAAGCGCTATGATTTTTTCCCTGCTACATGTCCCCGCTACACTCCTTGCTACATGTCCCTCAGTGTGTACTACACAAATTTTTGTCGCTGCTACATGTCGCAGCGACATGTCCCTGCTACATGACCCCTCGTGTCTGACCACATTTACCCTTGCATTTCCAGCGAAATGGCCGAGGAAAACAAGGACGCTGGGAACGAGATTACGGTAAATTCAACCAATCAATCAGTCAGTCAATCAATCGATCTTTATTAAAGCAACAACAGGCCTTTAAATATGGTTGCTGCCTGCGAAGAAATGACAGTACATCTACAGTACATCTGGCTCAACCAGACAATACTCTATGCGAATAAAGAGAGAAAAAATTTCAAAAGCCTTAGCAGGAGATATACGAGTAGTCAAATTATAGTTCAAGAACTGTTAGCTTCACCGAAACATTCTGAACGGTAGAAAAACTGATCGGTAAAATTAAATTATTTACATTACAAAAGATTTCTTCTTTGAACTACACAAATAGCTCGTAACAAAAAAATGTCCACAGTCTAACTGTTTGGCTCGCTTAGAGTTATCTACCCCTTTGTTTTGCTTGAAGACTACATGTATTTTCCAAATTGTCAATAGAGATAAATAAGCTTGTGAATCATTCCTAGAATATCTGACATAATCTCAGACCAAACCAGGAAATCTGTAAAACTATTCCATACATAAACAGAAAACTGGAGGCAAAACAAATATTTACAACTTAAAGGGACTGTGCGCTTTCATGATTATGGCCAGGACCTTACTTTTTGCTTGCTTTTTGTCTTGAGATACAAAGAAAAAATCGCCAAAAGTGAAATATTTGCTAAAGAGACAAATAACAGGTAAAAAGTCAAAATTCCACAAGAATGGCAATTTTGATTTCTTGACTGTCTGTCATAAAATCAAACTTGATCAAATGTAATCCACTTCCATCCTTGCAATCCAGTACATGTGCCAAGATTTCTTGGTAAAACATCTGAAAAAAGTAATGATAACAAAAAAGACATGTTTTAGTTTATTACCAGAACATTGTGGGTGATCAATAAAAATTATCAGTTGCATCAGGTCATAGCCTTCTACGCATGCAGAGAGACTAAGGAAAAAGCGGGATTCGCTTCCAGAAGCCCAATTTTTTCAGTCCCTCAAGTTACCTGCGAAGAAGGCTCATAAAGTCTTAAATGACCCGTAACTAGAAAACATTCCTCACATATGAGGTTATAAATAATTTGACACCTAACCCCATTTTTTTTTTTCGCTTAATCAACTTTATGTACGTTGAAAAGTTGTACGTTTCTTGTTTTTAACGTTGCGTTAGTGAATTATAGAGGTTTGAATTTACAAAATGTTAAAGTGCACATAAACCCAAAATATTTTTTTCGCTTAATCAACTCTATGGACGTTGAAAAGTTGAATTGTTAAATATTTCTTGTTTTTAACGTTACGTTAACAGTTTTTATTTAGTATTTCTTGAATTGATTATCCTTAAGCTTTGAACTGCGTACTGTAAATTAAAGTAGAAATAATGGTAAAGTCTTGATTTGACGTCATCTAATTAGCATTTTGTAAACTAACGCAACGCTAAAAACAAGAAATATTTCACTATTCGCCTTTTCAACGTACATTGAGTTGATTGAAAGAAAAAAAATAGGGGTTTAGGTGCACTCACCAAAGCTAAAAACTGCAAACGTTGGAGCATTTTTGGGTGTTCAATTTCAGAGATTTTAATTACAGGACGTAGTTCCTAATAGTGTCCTATTCTTGCCCCTAAATTCTCTCTACCCTTAAAAGAGGGTGAATTGTGCAATCGTGTGCCTGATGAATCAAGTCAAATAAGCTGGCTTTACATGCGTAAGACGCTGAATAAATAAGAAACGCTGTATGGACTACTTGCGTAAACGTAAAATGTTGAACCGACAGTGAAAATCCACCTTCAGATTTAATGCCTTGTGAGGCATAGATGACTTTGTGTCTTTTGTTATAAAAATCATTTACTACAGAAAAATATCTGGGCCTTAACAATTGCAGGCCCCGTAACTAATTCTTTTCTAAAACTAACCTTTATTTTGAAAAATCAAACGTCACGTTGTCTCCAATCAGCATGAAAGGCGCCCACTGCCTCTCGTGAGAGAAGCCATTACCTCGCATCCACATCATAGCCTGGTGAAGAGATTCACTGGCGCTTTCTCCACGAACAAGGTGCTCATAAAAACTACTCATGAGCTGCTCTGTTGCTTCGTCTTCTATGGCCCACAGTGCCGCCAACACTGACAGTGCACCGGATCCTAAGAACGCTCGAGCGATTCCAACAACGCCCTCGGCTTTAATTTGTCCAAGTCCGCTATGGCAACAGCTTAGAACTACCAGTTTGGCTCGCAGGTGAACCTGAGCAACGTCAGACATTGTTAACACGTAATCGCCATGGTTTAAGATCCTGTTGATAGGGCGTACAGGCGCAAGTGCAATTTCTCCTCTTTCGGCATCACCATGTGCAGCGAAATGTATCAGACTTGCTGAATGCATCATTTCAAGTACAGCCAGCTTAGTTGCTTGATGCCTTAACAATGGCCGGACACCCAGCATTCCACCAATCATTTCTGCTTCCTTTCTTGCACAGGGCAGTTGAGATAACTCAATCACATTACTAACATCAGGATCACCCACTATTAACGGAGGCATCTCACTGCAATTATCCGTTGGTCTATCCTGAATGAGCTTGAGAGTCGTCAGAGAAGGAATGATGCGGATCCTGAAAGTCTCTGATAAATACTTTCCACTTTCATCTTTTAACGCTGCAAATGGAACTTTGAACAAGTTACGATCAGGAACAATGAGGATTTCGGGTTCGTCAAGTAAGTCGGCCACAGGAGCAATAATCATCTTGTAATACAGAGCAAGACTCGGTTTGGGTTCTTGAGCTTGATCATCTTCATCCTCTTCTACAAGGCGGAGAGCCGCAAAGCTATCTTTCTGTGGTTGAGGTGTCACGTGTCTAGCGTCTAATGGAAGTGATCGATCTTCGCATTGCCCTTGAGGTAAAAAATGAAACTTTCTGAAGGGGTCTTTACCAAAAAAATCATTCAAATCTTGCCCCAACCCCTTGGTAATAAAATTTTCACTGGCGTTTGTTCGTCGAAAACTTACTGGTTTGTTCGCTTTTAAAATCCACAAAAATACATCCAGCGTATAATATGAAATGTATAGACAAGTACAGTTACTTCCTTTCTTTATGATCCTTTCAATTCCAACCCATGAGTGTGGATTCATTGTGATTTGTTCTCCAACAAAATACTGAGTTGACATTAAGTCTGTCAATGCTCTGGCCCGTCCAAGCTCTATAACGTAGAGGGCTTTACTAGGATCTCCTGTCTGACAAAACAACGCACTTAGTGCCTGGTAGGGAAAAAAGTGCTTGTCTAAAAGTGAAACCTTAAATTGGTCATTTTCTTTTAGAGAACTACGCATATTCTCACACTTTTGAATGCAGGAGAAAAGATTCAAAATAGCTTCTTGTTCGTTTCCTTCGTCCAACATAGCACATGCGAGGTTAAGGTGGCATGCAAACTCTACTTCGACGTTTCCAATCTCTTTACTTATTGTAAGTGCTTTATTAATGTACTGTCTAGCCTTGACATATTCACCAAGATGTAGATGAGCGACTCCTAGGTTTTGATAACTCAAGGCTTCACCTATTTTGTCTTCAATTTCTTTCGAAATGGAAAGTGCCTTCTTGAGGTATTCTACAGACTTGGCAAGTTCACCGAGCCTGATAAAGATAGATCCTAAATTGGAATAACTTGAAACTTCTCCCTCTCTGTTGCCGATTTCTTTGTCAATCACAAGTGCTTTCTGCACGTAGGCTATGTTGGTAACATTTTTACCGATGGATCCAAACACGTTCCCTAGGTTCATGTAATCTGCTGCTTCCCCTTCTCTGTCTCCTATTTCTTTTCTAATCGAAAGTGCCTTCTGGATATATTCCACGGCCTTGTCATATTCACCGAGAGATTCAAACACAGCCCCTAGGTTTCCATAGCATGTGGCTATTCCTCGTTTGTCGCCAATTTCTTCCATGATTGTAAGTGCTCTCTCTGTATGTTCGATGGCTTTAGTGTATTGACCATGATGATGACAGAGTATTCCAAAGTGTAAGTAACATTTTGCTTCAGCAGCTCTGTTGCCAGTTTCTTTTTTGATGCCAAGTGCTTTTTCGAAAAGTTCTTTCGCTTTCTTATATTTAAGTTGCCGTTTGTACAATGATGCCAGTTTCATGGCTAACGAACCTTCTTCGTCTCTGAGACGGTCACCAAATCCGTGGACTAAGTCAAGTAGCTTCTCACCACATTCTGTTGCACTCGTGTAATCATAAATAAGACAATAGCCTTTTAATAATAATTGATATATTCCCATGTAAAATACTTTGAATATTTTTGTTTCTTTCCCCAGTCCTGTGGTGTTGAGGAAAATGAAGCACTCCTTGGATAACTCGATGCCTTTTAAAACACGACTGGTGTTGAGAAGGAATTCTGCAACAGTTTTGACGATATATATGACATTCATAGCTTGCGCAACTTCTTTTAAGTTGTCCATGAAAGTCTTTACTTCTGAAAGAATAGAAAAATATAAAAATCAATCAGAATTAAATCTAGTCTTGGATGTGTGGCTCGGATCATACTGGTCATACACGTACGAAAACAAAACAGATGCAAAACGTCCTACAAAGTAGGTTTATTATAATATAACTTTTCATTGTTGTCTATGTTGTGGGTCAAAATTTGCCTTGGTTCAAAATTTACTTTCCTTTGTTTAAAACTCATTATCATACATTATCATGCATTTTCATACCCAAAAACAATGGAAAGGTAAATTTTGAACCAAGGCAAATTTTGACCCACAACATCTACATAATTAAGTACTTATTTATTTAATTATGGGTATGTTTTATGATTGTGCCTTAAATTCTGTGCTTGCAACTGAGCAGATTCTAGCTGATGCTCAGTGTGTTACTGCAAAACGACAGCCAGCTTAAGGCTCCTGAAACCAACGAATTTAAATTCTCTTATCATCTTAATGCGAAGGATCGAATTACACCAAACTCACATTCCATGTTTGTGAGTAAGGTATAAACGTGAACAACCCTTCTAAGGGGGTGGTGGACTATGAATGGGCGATCGGCACCCTAGCGCTCTGTCTTGTGTGACTAATTTGTTCGCGTGCTTCAGAACACAGCTGCGTGCTTCAGAACACAGCTACCACCTTTAAAGGTTACGCGATCAAAACAGACGTCTACGATGGGTAACAGTCGGAGCAGACTGTACTCAATGAACAAACTTTAAAAAGGAAGCTGTCCCTTCTGAATTTAATCACTGGCCGAGATAAACCTTTAAGCCTAGTTTCCATATAATCGTTCGGGTCGTCTCGGTCATCACAGTCGTTTCAAAAACTATTTAGACGACTGGGACGATCCGGACGAGTAACGGTCGTCTGAAGGAGTGAGAGCGCCATTTTGGAACGTAGAGAGAAAAATGATTTCTGGGACAAATTGATGCTTTCTAGGATAGATTTGGATCGCCTCGGCCGTCTCTGTCGTGTGTGAATGGTTTCCATATGATCGCGTCAGATCTTTCACGGTCGTCCCGGTCGTCCGGATAGAAGTCAGTTCTATTCAAGCGACCGAGGTCGTCCCGGTTGTCCCAGTCGTTTGCGATTGTCCGGGTAGTGTTTCCATATGATCGTCCAAGTCGTCTCAATAGTTTTTTAAACGACTGGGACGAGCAAGACGACCCGGACGATTAAATGGAAACCAGGCTTTACTTTCTTTGACATTTATTTTAACCCGTCCTCTTCTCTGAATTAACGATTATCGTTAATTCTCAAATTGCTCTGAATTTACGATTATAGTTAATTTAGAACACTGACAGTCTAAAAGGAATTCTGGGAAATCAGCATTTTTGTTGAAAGAGAACAATCCTTAGTGTTCGGACAGGACTCGAACCTACGGCCTCTACGACCCTTCGCTGACTTATCCTCTCTTCTAACCACTAGACCACCACGCTGCTGGTTGAGCAAACCTCAATTTTTTAACATAATAAAATTCATGCGCTTATTCTACACCCTGTAGTAAGCCTATAAATCACTCGCTTGAAAATAATTTTAGAAAGTAAATGGAAAAGCTTGATCACCAAACCTCAACAAAAAGCTAACCATTTGAAATCAGCGCTTAGGCCTAATCACTGTAGATCAATGATATTCTATGCAAGACTCCAATAAATATCTTGCAGATTTAATTTCCCATCGCCTTGTTGTTCGGTGGTCTATTTGGTAAGAAGACGTTCCTAGTAGCGGTAGTTCCGGGTTCGAATCCCGCAGTCCAAATAACATGTTTTTTTTATTTCTTCTTTTCTGAAATGTCCTGGGAAACAGTGTTCTAAATTAACTATACGATTATCGTTAATTCAGAGAGGAGATCATGTTGTTTATTTTGGTGGACGTTTCAGTGTCATTTGCATTTTAGAAGTTTTGTTTACCATTGTCTTTAAGGCCCAAATCGCACTTGCGGACAACTTTTGAATTGTCCTCGACAATTTGGACAGAAATTGGTATACAAAATTGTCCGAGACAACTTGTCATTTTCGGAGCTAAAATTTGCAAGACAATACGAAAATTGCACATTACGGTATGGAAACAATTTTAAAGGTGTGGAGTACTTCGACTTTCAATCTGAGCATCAAGCCTTTTCAAAGCGCACGTGGCTTTATCTCATTAGTATGTATTTTATGCAGTATGAAACTGGCTTGTCATTGAACACCGTCATTGAACACCGCTAAACATGATTCGATTAAAAAATCGCAAAGTATTTTTTTATTTCTAAGCCTTTTCAAGGGTTTTTCTACTTTTAGTGATTAAATTGTTTTTGCACATTGCGATTTGCCGTGATAAATTTGAATAAAAAGAAACGTGCTGCATATTGATTTGTTTTTCTCAAGGAAGAGCACAATGGTTAATCAAGAAGGCATTGTTATCTGGATTCGCGGGTGCGTTGGAATGTATCGGACAAGCGTGTTGTCCTGCCAGGAGGCAGGACTTCGGCTCCTTTGAAAATTCGGCTGTTTTGTCGAAACTTTTTCGACTTGGCAAAACTAGGTCGCACTTGTCTTTGCGGTGATTTTCCGTTATAATGACGAACGAATTGCACGTGCAACGTGGACCAATCAGCGGGCGGCGGTGTTTTTAAAGTTTTATTTGTCTGCCTAGTTCGTTTATCTGAAAAGTGTAGGTCGCACTTGTCTTTGCCAAGTCAGACACTTAAATAAATTGAAATTCGATAAAAATGTACAAAATTGTCCCAAGTGCGATTTGGGCCTTATAGAGCTATGTTTGGTTATTACCACATTGGCCGTTTTTGTACTAGAGACGCATTATCCGTCCAGACGAATAATGCGTCTTGTTATGCGTCTAGTGTAAAGACGGGACGAACAACTAGAGACGCATTATCCGTCTGGACGAACTTGGGCAAACATTTATAGTTCGTCTGGTTATGCGTCTGTAGTATAAAGACGGGCACAAGACGCATTATCCGTCTAGACGAACTATCTTTCGAAATGCGTCTTGAACGACGCACTACGAAAGATAGTTCGTCAAGACGGATAATGCGTCTTGTGCCCGTCTTTATACTAGAGACGCATAACCAGACGAACTATAAATGTTTGCCAAAGTTCGTCCAGACGGATAATGCGTCTGTAGTATAAAAACGGCAATTATAACCGCGTTATTTATGAAGCAGATACGCCAAAAATATCAGCACTACTCAAATTGGGTACTTCTTACTACACATTGAGTACTTCTTAATTTGATTATGGGTATGTTTTATGATTGTGTCTTAAATTCTGTGCTTGCAATTGAGCAGCTTCTAGCTGACGCTCACAGTGCTACTGCAAAACGACAGAAGCTTATGACTCATAAGACTCCTGAAAACAACGAATTTAAACTCTCTTATCATCTAAATGCTCAGCATCAAATAACGCACATCTCACATTTTATGCTTGTAAGTAACGTATAAAAAGGGAACAAACCTTCTAAGGGGGTGGTGGACTAATAAATGGGTGATCGGCATCCTTACGCTCAGTCTTGCGTGACTGATGTGTTCGCGTGCTTCAGAACACAGAAGTCACGCTAGCAAAACAAACGTCTACGACGGTAACTCAATGTACAGACTCGCCACAGGGTCCAGAGGAGCTATATTTGATCGTACAAGACGATATTTTCTTCGAATCGTCGCCGTCTTGAAAGTTTAACTGATTGCGTTACACAAAATATGTACCGCGGGCCAAATTACTAAGGGCGCAATTATCTTCGGAAAGCGAAGCTTTCCGAACAAGGCACGAAGTGCCGACAGCTAGGCACGAAGTGCCGAGAGAAAAGAAAGGAAAGGGAGGAAACTTATACCACGTGACGGGTTCGATGTGAACCGCATCATCTGGTGACGGAAGTGGCAATGACCGGAAGTGCGGTGAGCCGTTACTAATTCAAAATTCAAAACATCAGCTGTGGAGGGAAAATCAAAAACATGGAAAATTCTTCTTTGAAACGGTCTGCTCCTGCAAGAAAATCCGCGTAAGAAAAAAAAAACAAATTATCGGGCAGGACAAAACATGCTTACGTTTCGAAATGGTATAAAGGAGTAGTTGAAAATTTAACGCGTATTTGATTTCTTTTGGTGTTCAAAACGGAAGCAGTCGCCAGACTGTCGAAATTGCCAACGGAGGTTTAAACACTGTAAACAGCGAGCTGCACGCAGCTAAAAAGCGTAGCGAATGGAAGCTAAAATTACAACCTTGACTGAGACAAACTTCAACTCTCTACAAGTTGAATAGCTTATTAAGCTACAGCTCTCTCTGCTATAAAGCTTGGATCCTGAAAATTAAAATCCTGCAAAGACAAAACTAAAATAGCTAGGCCCAGCGTGACATTACGAATAGCAGGAAAGACATTCACGCCAACAGATCATTTCAGATCCTGTCATGTCCGGTATTTCAGAGAGAAAAGTTAAAGAAATCTAAACGCCTTTCTTACATAAAAATCTACATGCCAATATTAGTGGCGAAAACAACACACCAACCGCCAGGCAAAAAGGGAGGCAAAAAGGGAGGCTAAAATGAGGTCAAAAACTACAAGCGCAACACCACGGGAAACCACAACCGACAGACTTGACCTCTAGTCCGTTGCACGCGGCTTTTGAAAGGTTTTAAAACCCAGTCTACACTAAAATCTTTCTTAACAAACGGCTAAATGTAGAATACCCATTTTACACTAGAACAGTAGAATTTGTGATGAATTTCAGCAGACTTCTGAAGATTTACATCTTAAAATTCCGCGAAAACTGCACACGGGCACTCGAATCATAACTTTCGGTGGATGCGATAACGACTGAAAAAACTTCCGATCATGTGCACAATACCTGATGTCGTCATTTCCGTCACCAGATGTTGCGGTGCACATTGAACGAAAGCGATGCTTTCAAGCCGTAAATTTCGGTCGCCGCAAATGTAGGTTTACCGACTGTTTTCGATGGATTTCTTCGATATTTCATTAGAATATAGAAATTACAGATCACGTACTTAAAATGAGGCGTTTTTATTGAATTTCGTCTGAGTTACAGGGATTTCAAAAAATATGCCCAAATCAGTTTCCTCCCTTTCCGTATTCTTTACTGTACACCGATTTTCGCAGCTTCCGAGCCCGTAGTAATTTGGCCCGCGGTACATATTTTGTGTAACGCAATCAGTTTAACTTTCAAGACGGCGACAATTCGAAGAAAATAACGTCTTGTACGATCAAATAGAGCTCCTCTGTACCCTGTGGACTCGCTACTGAATTTAATCACTGGCTGAAATTAACTTTTAATATCTTTGGCATTTATTGTGGTGGACGTTTCAGTGTGATGTGCGTTTTTGTTTACTTTTGTCTACCCTGCGAGCAGAGTTCCTTTCGATCTTCCTAGAAAAATCGGGAAGAATTCTCTAGGAAGATCGAAGGGGAATCTGCTCGCAGAGTAACTTTTGTCTTCAGAACAATGCATATGCGTGGTTAGCGTTATTCCTATTGCGTTATTTTATGAAGCAGATACGCAAAAATATCAGCACTACTCTGATTAGAGACCATACAATAAAAAAGTTAGAAAATCTGCGAATGTCTTCACTCTAAGAAATCAAAACCAGTTGATGATGTTTCAGGTTAATCCATACTCCGTTTCACAGATACGCCAGCCATATTGATTTTTGCCCCCAGGGCATCCCATAATGACCATTGAAAACAAAGGAATATATTAATTTAAATGATCATTATGGGATGCCCGGGGGGCAAATCAATATAGCTGCCGTATCTGCGAAACGGGATATGGTCGACGAAGCCGATTTCCCTTTCGTAAACAAGCGATGCCATTTTTAACCGTCGATGCCATCATTAGCATTCATTGGTAACCAGGCCTTTTGTAATGGTCGATGCCATTTCTCTCTTGTTTATGCCTGGATTGGGATGAAAGTAGGCTATCATTATTAGATAAAACTGGGTTTAGGTAAAGCGATTATTAGATCTAAGTTAGATTCGCGGTTAGGTAAGATTTAGGGTTAGGGTGACCCGTTATTGATATATATTAAGAAAAGCACCTTTTATAATTACAATTTTCTTGGGTTTGCCGGATCAACCCAGTGGTCTAGTGGTAAAGGAGAGATGCTAGCATGTAGAGGTTCCGGGTTCGATTCTAGGTAATTTATTGAAAAAAAACTCTAAAATTGGTGAAAAATTTTTTAAGTGTCGCTAAAATGGCATCGCTTGTTTACGAAAGGGAAAATTGCGTCGACGAATGTCTTGGGCCGACAATTCAAGAAAAGGTCTAGTCATTTAAATATGGTTTATTTATTTGTTCTCGGCAAAAGTAAAAAAACAACTCCTTCTAACTTATTAAAAAGTAAAATTGGTTCAGGTTCTTTGAACGGTGAGCCCACAATGAGAATTTAGTTTTATCGACTGAGTCGATAAGGTAAATAGTCCTTTTTACAGTTGTGTGCTTGGTGACCTTGCCTTTGAGTGGAAGCGAGGCTGGAGGTGACCTTGCTTTGATACAGACCTTGGAGCTTTTCAGATGTAAATTTAGCTAGTTAGCATGAGAAAAGCATTATTAACATATGAAAGGCAGAAAGGTTTGTATCAAAGCAAGGTCACCTCCAGCCTCGCTTCCACTCAAAGGCAAGGTCACCAAGCACACAACTGTAAAAAGGACGATTGACCACCGTAAAAAATTCAAAATGGTTTCGAGCGCTCGCCCTTCGTCTGAGCGAATCAAGGAATTGTGGGTTGAATGTGGTTTTATAGCGGAGCTCTCGCGGGCCGAAGGCCCGCTGCGGAGCCCCATGCCCATAAAACCTATGCCCGCAGGAGCTTATTACGGGTAATAAGCTCCTGATGCCCGTCATTTTTCATGGTCATGGCTAGCGGAATGTTTCGCGGACGGCGTCTGTTACATGTGTGCCCAGCAAGGGGCGCGCAAGGCTATCTCGCGGGCGCGTATGACGTCGCAAAACATGCGCGTATGACGCTACACAACATCCGGGATCTTAGCAAGTTTGAAACCAAAGTGAGGCTTTGTTTTTCGCGCGGCTACAAATGTCAGGTCAGCTCGGTAATAGGCTCTTACCGATAGTGCTCGTAAAAAAAGCATTAAATGCTTAAAGCAGTGCTTATTTTTTGCCAAAAAAGTGCTAAAATAATGCTAATTTTTTTAAAAAGTGCTCGTGGGTTACATAAAAATGCTCACTTTTTCCCTATTTTTTTAAACATAGAATATTACATTTTTCAGATTTTCAGTTACATTTTTCAACAACAAAATGTAACGATCAATGTTTTTTTTTTCCATTAATCCAACTCAACGTTTGAGGTTTTCTATAAATTATCCATACTACTGAGTACTGATACTAGAAGTTAATCATCGCTTGTTATTGGGTCATCATTACCCATACTAGAAGTTAATCATCGCTTGTTGTATTGGGTCATCACACTTGCTTGCAGATAGTCAACTAAGGCGTGCTCTTGTTGATCGTTGTATGAGGAATTGAGAATGAGGAATGCATCACAGTTCCCCCTAGTCTTATTTTTTCCACTGATTGATGGCAGAGTATGCTCTCGAGCTATCTCTGCCTTGGCTGGCTGACTTCAATTGTTCCTCGATGACAACGTGGATGACGCCATCTTGGAACGAGTGTGATGGACTGGGTTTCTAGAAGGCAACCGCTGACCTATCAAACCTATTCCCCAGGCCCCCTCGGCTCCTTTGACTAAAATGAGGGCAAAATGCATCTGGGAGGCTTTGGACGACATAAATAAAGTCAGATTGTGCTTTTTAACACAAAATTATCAGTCGAAAATCCAAAATAATGCTAGCAGTGCTTCTTGGGATAAAATGTAAAAAAAATGCTCGCGAAGCCAAATAATGCCAAAAAAAGTGCTAGCACTATCGGTAAGAGCCTACTCGGTAAACACTTTGATGTTTTGCTGTGTTTAGCGGATTTACAGTCGTTATTTCTCTGCATTTTTTCGCGGTTTGCTACTCAAAACAGGGTTACTAATTAAGGGATACTCAGAAGCCGCTATAGTGGAAAAAGAACAGCTTTCAGGGATAAAATCTTGCTTCGAGGAACTTCATACGTTTTTATCAATGCGGGGCAATATTTCAGAACCGAACAAGCGGAGTGAGTGTCTTAAGGGTAAAATAAATCACAGTTTTCGATGGGAATTTATGTTGATATCAATTTTTGATTGACATTTCCTTTGTGTTCACGTTAGTTTTGAAGACATGTTTATAAAACGTGCTCAAATTCAGTCGTGTTGTTATCTTGAATTTCATCGAGGACAGCCCTTCCTCGATGCGCTATAAATGGTACGCGTTTTGCTTTTAAACATAAACTAATAGATATTTGAATAAAATTTTTCAAAAGAAGATTTTGTTGTCCATTTATATGTGTTTGTTCATTTATTACATAGGTTGAAAAGCGATTTTATGTAAACAAAACAAGACTTGGATTTTATAGTTCTAACTTCACTCGCGTGGCCTTATGCAAATATTTTTGTGTATTTTTTGCAATTTTGATTTCCAAATCAGTTTCTCGGGCAATTTTTGATACGCAACAGGAGTATTTTATTCGGAAATAAGTCATACTAGTTATTCTAGACCGAGAAAAAGTTGTTTTTGTGAACGTTTTTATAGTCCGGCTAAATGTACTGTGCAGATGGTCGCGTATTACTGTTTTTTTTTTTTTAGAATTGCTAAAATTGGAAAAATAGCCCGGTCGTCAATCTTAATTTTTGTACTTCCGACCTTTCACCTTAGTTAAGCTTATCATTGGCTTTCTGTTCAGAGAGCTTCGCAGTTAGGCTCAGCCTATCTATATATATTATAGTAAATGGTGAAGCAACGCTATTGGTGGAAGTTTGGTGACATGAAAAAAAAAACAAATGTAAATTAGTTGAATGAAAAGCGTTCGTTGATTCCGTGTGAATTGAGAGTGCAGATTCGAAAGATGAATTTTTGTTCTAAGTTTTTTTGGCTTTCTGTGTTGCCCTGGTGTAAGGAAAGACCGCAGATCGTCATGTGTTGTTTGGAATGGTTGGATAGATTGAAATGTCGCGCGACTGGTTTGGATGCGTCTTTGTCATTTTTTTTCAACGTCTCGAAGATGTTCACAAAAAAAAGTTGCCAAGTCTCCTCCCAGTTTCGCCAATGTATATGTTTTTGCATAACGTGCATGTTATGCAGTAGAGAACATTTACGGAGGTGTATGTGAAACGATCAGTGATTTTAAAAGATCGTTTGGGTCCTGTTATTTTGTAAAATGAATAGAATCAGCCTGATTCTCAAACGATCCGACGTCGTTTGCTCTCACTTCAGAAAGTAAGCGACCTCGGTGTAATTTGCCTTCCCGGCTGTTTTAATTTGCTGAATTTGTCTGGTTGTAATGTATTTCTTCCTTATTAAAAATCTGCACACGGAAGACCATGAAGATTTATAAATAAATTATAGGATTCGTCGCACGATTTGATCCGCTACGTACGGTCTTTCTCTCCTCGATAACATTTACGTACTGTTTAAAAAACGAGCAGTAGTGTATTATCAGGTTTAAAAACTCGAGGCGAAGCCGAGAGTTTTTACACCTGATAATACACGTGCTGCGAGTTTTTTGAACGGCTTCAAAAACATTCTTTCAAAAGCGTGTCCCTTCGGAATTTAAACAGTTACGCTTTTGTGCAAAGAGGAAATTAGCATACGAGAAAAACAAGTAGACTAGACTGATTAGCATACAACACATGTGCGACGTCTTCGACGAAGTGACCATTGCTTCCCGGCTCCTGTCGAAAGTTTTGGGATTTTATAGTTCTGAGGGAAAACATCTACTGAAAAATGCTATACGAAAGTTGTCAG